>BQNB010072866.1:0-32047 GCA_026074375.1 Tanacetum coccineum
AGATATGGATACAAAGCTTTTATCGGCTCCAGAATCAAATAATACTCTAGCTAGATGTTAGTTTAGAAGGAACATACCCGTAACTACGTTCGGGTTTTGATGAGTATTCCTATCCCTTAGCATGTAGGCTTTTCCCTAGGCATTGTTGTTGGTGGTCTTTCGGCACTGATTTGTATAATGCCCTTTCTCTCCACAGGCATGACAAGTAACTGTCACTAGTAGCAGATTACTTCCAGTGGCTGACCCTTTGTTTCTGCAGTTCTTAGTCAGATGGCCCACCTTGTTGCAAATATTACACTTAACAGTGCAATGTCATGTGTGATGCAGAGTGCATTTCTTACACAAGGGACGGTTTCTAGTATACCCATTATTTTTAGTTAGGGTGGCAGCATAAGCCCTGAAGGTTTCCTGTCTTCTGTTCTGTTGTGGTTGGTGATTATTGTAGCGGTTGTTGGTTTTGGTGTTATGGTAGTTGTTGTTATTATCGTTGCGGTAGTTGTTGTTGTTGAAAGTTCTTCTGTCGTCAAACTTTCATTTGTGATCACTTGATACTTGCACCGGGGTGTGCTTTGTTACCTGATCCATTAGCCTTTGGGCTATGTTAATGGCTTCCTCTAGAGTTTGAGGTTTAGAAGCGGTAACATTCCCTTCAATACTTCGAAGCAATCCCTCGATAAAAACTTTCATCATTTTCTCAGAATCTGGCACCATAGTGGGACACAAGGTTGCCAATTCCTGGAATCTTCTCACATATGTCTTGAGATCATTCCCCTTCATGGTCAGATGGTAAAATTCGTCTTCCATCTTCTGGACTTCAGTTCGGGGACAATATTTCTTTATCAAAAGTTTCTTGAATTCAACCCAGGTAATCTTGTAAGCTTTTTCTATCCTAATAGGTTGGGCAAAATAATTCTACCAAGATAGAGCTTCTTCAGTTAAAGTACAAGTAGCAAACTTCACCTTGCAGTCTTCGGTATAGTTGCTACGAGAAAACACTGATTCAGTTCTTTTAAACCAGCGGATAAGACCAATAGCGCCTTCCGTACCTTTGAAGTTGATAGGTTGGTAGCTCATGAACTCTTTGTAGCTACATAAGCCCGGTGCATTGTGTACCAAAGAAGGGTGGCATGACCGTCGTGAAAAATGATGAGAATGATCTTATACCGACTCGATTGGTCACCAGGTGGAGAGTGTACATCGACTATAGAAAGTTGAATGAGGCTACCCAAAAGGACCACTTCCCAATACCCTTCATGGACCAAATGCTCAAAAGACTCACGGGAAACCAATTCTATTGTTTCCTCGATGGCTTTTCGGGTTATTTCCAGATTCCCATAGACCCGAAGGACCAAGAAAATACAACCTTTACTTGCCCATACGGAACATTTGCCTATCGTCGCATGCCTTTTGGGCTATGCAATGCACCTGATTCATAATGATGAGACGGAGATTTAACTATAGGACACAGGATGTATATAATGCTGGATCACCATCTGTATTATATCATAAAACAACTTGCATTTGTTACTGTACATAGTCAAAATTTGACCAAGTGTTGTTATTTATACCACCATTCCAGTGGTAGGTTTAACAAAGTTATAACTAATTAATTAGTAGTCTGATGGTCCTTCCTGACTGTTTTGTGTTACATGATTGCAATCAGAAGAACTTTCCTTATCTTGGCCTTGGGTGACGTACCTGGAATATATTCGATGATTTGTTCTAGATTAGCAATCCTGAAGCGAGCCAGAGCAATCTTGCTGTATGATCACCCAACCTTTTCCAAGACCTTATATCTTGTCTTCTATGTGCTCAATGTGCTCATAGAGAGTTTACTAGATGATTCACAAATTTCTCATTTTGATCCTCGTGACGTTCCAGACTTGTCTTACGTGAGCTTTCTACCTAATTCAAATGTTGAGGTAGAAGAAGTAGAGGAGGGTGATCGGTCCGACCTCATTTCTTAAGTGGACAATAAATTCCTAGGAATAAAGAATTCTTAAGGATTAAACATTGTAGATAGATTGAAGATGGAGGGCACAATTGTTGGGCGGTGGAATAGTTGAGTCTTTAGCATAGTATGATGCATGCCTTCATATAGGGGTCATCATGAATAAAGTGATAAGAGTTGGTGAAGCTATAGGAAGTAACCAAATGAGTGATTTGAAGAGCTAGAAATATGTTTTTTCCTGGTGGAAGATACTGAGACTTGTCCGGATGAAAAGACGGGGTATAGTTAGAAAGTTGGAGGAAATAAAGCATCATTAATATCAGAAGTGGGTGCGTTGGGTGAGACAATCACTTGTTAAAACCACTGGTATATAACATTAAGTTATTTATATATTTGTTTAATGTTATGTACTTTAATACTCATTTGGGAGGAATGTAGTGGCACGGAGGTTTCTTGGATGGAAAAAGAAAAGTAGTTATAGTTAAGGTTTCAACCTTGTTCTCTATAATTTTGGCTCTTGATACCAATCTATAACACCCCTATTTTGACATATTTAGCAGCGGAAGCTAATCTGGGGTATAATTTCATAGTACAACAGTCATAAGCATAGAAAATGAATCGTAAAGAGATGTTTTTGGAAAATTTAGTTATCAATCATTATTTCATCAGAGTTTTTACAAACAGAGGTCCCAAAATCTACATGAAAACATAAATTTTAAATGATAACAATTTAGCCATCTTTAAGTCCGTTCCACTCCGTGCCATAAGATGTTCAGTTACCTGATATAAACATGCTAAAAGGTCAACACAATGGTTGCGTGAATTCATAGGTTTATGGTAACAGTTGAATACTAAGTCATCATAACAGTGGGTTTACATTTGTTTCTTCACCCATAAGTGTAATAATTGCAATGAGTACAATTATTATGGAAAACAGTATTATTGCCCTAAGCTCATGACACCGAGACCTTGAGATAATCAATAATCACAAGAAGTTGCCCCAACGGGTATGATCACTTCTGGCTGCACTTTTTAATATATAGTAAATATATATAAAATATACTTATAAATATATAAAAAGAAGGGTAGGAATCAAAAGTCTCAGTTATAGTATCGGAAGTATGATTCACGGGTCCGTTATCCCCGATGAGGAAAGCATTTGAAGTCAAGGTCGTTTTGAGAATCGATGCTTTGAATGGAATAGATTGATATTGGGTTTTCTAAAAAAACTACGAAGAAAATTCAAGGGCAAAACTTAAAATACTTAAGGAAAAACAAATTTTAGCTAAAACGTAAAACGGAAACCCTAAACTATGACTAAAAACCTTAAATTTCCAAAAATAAACCTAAAATGAATTTTTCACTTTTAATAGACTCTAATTAACTAAAAAGTAAAGATAAAGAAAAACTAGAATGAAAAAACGAGTTGAGTTGAGATTAAAAACACGAAACGTGACGGAATGAAATCCCGTTCTTTAAAAAAGTGAAACTTTTGCAATTATACCCTACGGACACGCAAAACTATTTTTCCTAGGAACTAATATGATAAACGAAATTTTCTAAAAAAGAACATTATATTTTTTGACTTTTTTATAAACTTTTTTTATGAATTAAATCGTTTTTCAAAGAAAAATTAAATATAAAAATACTAAACGGTTTTTTACAAAATTCTATAAAACTTATGAAAAATAGCTAACAATAGGAATCTAAGAAATAGTTGGAAACCACAGCTTATCAATAAGCTGGCTTAAATAATGCCAAGACAGCTTATAATACTAAAAGAGCTAAGTTGTATATAAATAATAGATTTTGCAAAGAAATACTGGATGAGCTATTGTAGCATGATGGTTACTATGTGTGTGGAGTGGGACGTGTGTGTGTGAGGTAAGAGGACACAGGTTCGAATCCTGCCTCTTGCCTTTTTTTTTGAAAAAGTTTAAAAACAAAGTTGTAGAAAAACTGAAAAGAAAAAAAGTTTCAATAAAGCAACTATTATTGATAAATCCACTAAATAAGCTGAAAAAAATGGCTTAAAAGACAGTTTAACACACTTAATTATTTTTTTTGGCTTTTTTTAAAAACTTAAGAACTCAAAAAACTCAATTAAGCTAACTCTAGGGACCTAACAAGCTACAAGTAAACCTTCCATTATCCTCATAAGCTTATCTAGACATAGAAATAATAAAAAGAGCAAGAAGTAGTCTGTTAACCAAAATCAATAAGCACTTTTTGCTACTAAGACTTCTCAAACAAACATTACATAAAGCGCTATTTGAGCTTATTTTTCTATAAGCTAAAGTACTTTTTAAAAAAATGACTTGAACTACTGAAAAGCTTGACCTATAAGCTTCTTCACAAAGCTTTTGAAAAGAACTTTGAAAGACAAGTGCTTGATGAAAATGCTACTTAAAGACTGCTGAATTTCTCAGAAGGTGCTAGGTGTGTTTTGGTTTGGAAAAGACAAAATGTACTTTTTAAGCTTAATTAAAGAACACTTTAAGTAAAAGGAAAAGTTTTTGAAAAAAAGTAAAAAGGTTAATTAATGACTATAAACTACTTAAGCTATGAAAATCTAAAGCTAATAACTACTAAAACCCTTTGAAAAATAAGCTAGAAAGTGATTGTTTTTCACTATTTTTGCCTATCTGATGCACATGACACTTAAATGTCCAAAACTTACATCCAAAAGTGCACACAATAGGACTTGATTTTGACACTTTAAAAACACTAGACTAAGTGGCAAAGAAACTAGTTTAATTACTTAAAAACAAAATTAAACTAACAATGCTTACTAAAATGAACTAATGATGACAGATTTAAATAGCTTACTAGGCGAAACTTTATAAAAAACTGATTAAGCCTATTTACTTGTTAACCCTACTCTTATAAACCTAAATTATGAGATTAAAAATGAAAATGAAGGACCAAATGGCCTATAGCAGTACTAACTCTTAGTTAGTACTGTTATGCCAAACACCCCCTTATTTCCTTTAAAATCCATTTTAAGCTTATAAAAGTGAGAATTAATGATTAATTATCAGATACCATATATTAACAAGCTTTTAACAAACCTAATAAGCATATATAAGCAGAACAACAAGTTGTAACACTTAAACTAATTTCTTTTGGTATTTTGCTTATTTTAAGATAGAAATATTTAAACTAAGAATTAATACTTAAGTTTTAACACATTAAGCATATAATCACTACAATAAGTATTCATAAGCAAAATAAACAGTATATAAGCAAACCTATAAGCACAAGTATACTTAAAATGCAGGTTTAAGCTAAGTATTAAAGACAGAAATGTTAAATTGAGAACTTACATAAACATTTGCACAATCAAGGCTATCAAATGCTCTAAGAGCTATCAACAAGCTCTAGCTTATCAAGTGATAAGCTGGTGGGTCCTGGAAGTCCTTCCTTAATTGACTTCCGCTTCCATTTAATATGGCTTTGCGTAAATATTGATTGTGGAGATTTGAGTATGATAAAGCTCATCTTAGCTTTTGATAGCTTAGTTGAGTTTGATAACCATCTTAAGAATAGAGATGACAGCTTAATGAGAGCTTATTAAACAGTAGAAAGCTTATTCAACCATTTTACAAATTTAGTGAAATAGATTAAAACATAAGACTTATAAGTGAAATGCAAACTTTTATTAATAAAGACTGATTACAAAGCTTTTTAAATGAAAGTTACAAAGATTGAACGATTATAAGCTAGAAAATACAATAAGCTATAAGCTAATTTACACTACTCCTAGTTAAGCTAGATTTCCCCTGTGAGTGAGGATGCCCTTGTATCTATAGCAGGATAAGGAAGCTTCTAGGTCTCCAAGTCAGTTAGACGCTCCCTTGATCTTGTCCCTTGAATCATTCTAATCATTGGATCTATTTTCTCAACCGTTGGATTGATTTGATGAGCACACGGATTGCCAACGTGGCATTCCGTGTGTCAGACTCCTTTGTGCTTCTTTTGCACTAGATTTAGTGCCAAATCTCAATCATTGGAGTGTTTCTTTCAATATATTCAGGTTTGTCCTTTCTTGTGCACTTGGGACCATTAGGAGCTTTTGTGAGTCTAAATCTGTCAGCTCTTCACTTGGTGCTTGAATTGTTGAGCTACGTCCTCAATTAGAATTAACCCCTTGTTTTTGAGCAGGGTAAATGATGGAAATGATGATGAATAGTAAAAAGCTAATACCTGCGTTTTTTTTACTTTTGAACGTTAGTTGGGGGTGTTTGACTCGGGGGTTTGGGTCGTTGACCTGGGTTGGGTTTTATTAACATGATATTAGGCCGTGTGCGTTTGTTTGGGTTATTATAGAAAGATAACGAGTTATTGTTTTTATAAGAATTTAACGACCGTTATCTCTTTATTATAAAAGAGATAACGGTGTTAGGGTTTTAGGGCTTTTGTGAATTGGTTTAACATTAAGGGTATTATGTGTATTTTTAAAGGTTTTGTCTTCTTGTGATTGACCAATGTTGACCAAGAGTTGACTTTATTGACCTTTTGCTAGAAACTTCCGGTTCTTTCGTACTCTTTCCAATCTCGTGTCCGTGTTTGTCCGTGTTTGTCCAGCTTTGACCGTTTTCTTGTGATATTTACATTATCTGTACCTACACATTCACAAACAACAAAATACAATACAAGCATATTTTTGCATATTTTAATCATTTAAGGGCCATTTTGGATATAATAAGGATATGTGATTTCTCACATGTCAGGGTACCTTTGCCAAACACCGGCATAGTGATTCAAATAAAGTGCATTTAGTTATCAGAAAGTATAGGTACACCATGATAGTGGGGTCTTAATGGAAAAAGTAAGGACATAGGCAATAATATATCATGATAGCATACAGTTGTAAAAACACTCGTATTCATGGTTTATAGCATATATCCAACTCGCGGGTTTATAAAAATATTAGAAGATTTAAAATGTGAGGCTATGAACTCACCTTAACAGGGAAAATCTGATTGATGGCAAAAGTATATCAAGTGAAAGTGACAGCTACGTCACGCAAAACCTTGGGTAATATGTCAAGTCTTAGTGTGCTGGTTTTTGTTTCAAACCTTCCTAAAGTTTAACGTATTAATTTGATTTATTAATTTTATGGAAATTATTGTATTATGTTGGGCGGGGGGGGGGGGGGTGGGGATATCATAAATCCATAGGCCATTTTTAGTATTGTTTGAGGAGTCGGCACTTTAAATC
Source organism: Tanacetum coccineum (assembly GCA_026074375.1). Lineage (NCBI taxonomy): Eukaryota > Viridiplantae > Streptophyta > Magnoliopsida > Asterales > Asteraceae > Tanacetum > Tanacetum coccineum. The sequence continues at coordinate 7,175 of BQNB010072866.1, forward strand.
GTAAACAACACAAACTCGTCAAACAAAATACCCAATGAAATTCCCTAGCACGTGATTACGATATAAGTTTTAAGATATTCAAAAGATGTCGATGATAAATTACAAAAATTAAATAAACGTAATTGTTTTATAATGCGTCGATCTGATTAATAGCGATAAATGTATCGAGTTTTAATAAAATTGAGTTTTATAATATTAATATATATTTTTATAATTATATAAAAAATATTATATTTTTATATTTTAAGTTTGCAAAAATGGCAATATATACCATTGATTTATAAACTTTTACAAGTTTAGTCCTTTATATATAAAGTATATATATATTAACTAAACCTTTAACTTTGAAACTTGGCAAGATAGGTCCTTATAGTTATAAATTTAGGAAAATGACATTTTCAGCCCCTCTAGTTAGAATTTCAAGTGAAAAGTTAAACGAAATATACCCTTATGCATGAAAATATTTGCAAAACAAGTCCAAAAGCCATGCAAGCTTATTTTAGGGTTCCAAATGATATTTGCAGGTTATAGCTTATTAGAATAAGCAAAAATAAGATGTTTTAATGTAACAAAAGTTTAGAAAAAGGATTCGTTAGCTAGAAAATTAAAACGGGTCATTTTTAGGGTTTTAACCAAAAACACATAGGTTTGAGGATTCAAGGATTCAAACAAGAGTTTATATATGATCTAACAAACTTAGAAAGATCTGAAACTGAATATGAGCATATTGATCAAGATTTTGAGCTTACTTGAGCTATAATGGTCGTAAATGGGTTTTTGGGTTTGTAGCCAGAAAATGACTTCAAGGGTTCTTGTCTCTTGGTTCTTGGCTCAATTCTGATCTTGGGGCTTTTCTTTGATTTCTACTACTGCTTAGGCTATGGCTAGAACTCCATTTGAGTGTGTGTGTTTGAGTTTGAAGGATGAAATGAAAGGGTGTGTATGTTTCGGCTTATATAGGGGTGAAACCAACTTAGTGCCCAAGTTTTGATGTTTGGTTAGTGTCAAGGCTAGTGGAGATGACTAAGGGATGCTAGATGGTGAGTCTTGAGAGCTAGGAAACTAGATATGAAAGGTGTTGGAGGTTTAGGGGGGTTCGGCTACAAGAAGGTGACAAGGAGGTGACAATGCAAACTTAGTGGCCAAGGGAGGTGATGGAGGGTTTTACTTGGTTGCTTGCTGTGACTTGGTAGTGATGTTTGGTGGTGCTAGGATGCTTGCTTGAGGGGTTTGTTTGATTAAATGGGTTAAAATGAAAGAAAAAAGGTGATGGGTGGTTAAGGGTTTCGGGTTAGGGTTTTTGGTCTTTAAAATGTGTATTAGGGTTTAGAATTAGGGTAATTAGGGTTTAAGATTAAGATTAGAGGTTAGGATTAAGGTTTAGGGTTTGGGATTAAGATTTAGGGTTTAGTTTTAAGTTTAAAATGAAATTAGGGTTTTAAGGTTTCGTTTTTTTTTTTTTTTATTTTTTTTTTTTTCTGTTTTGTTTAGGTTTAGGGTTTTAGGATGATTAGGGTTTAGGTTTATGGTTTAAAGTCATTCATTAAGTGCTTGTAATTGGTTTAAGTGGTAGTAAGAACTAATGTGATTTAGGAGGTAAAAGGACATGTTTGTTTTTGTGCATTTGTACTCATGTTTGGAAGACTTTCACATTTATTTTATATGTATACTATTTCATATTATTAGGGTGTGATATAATCTATTAACGGATTAAAAGTCTTTTTTGATATATCGTTGGAAATGGTACATTAAATGGATATTGTACTTGGTAAAATGATATAAAATATAGGACTTAACTCATTAGGATAGTTTACATGATATAAACATAGATATAGCATGGCATTGGTAGAGGTTGCGGAGAGGCTGTTTACTATTGAGATGCAAGTTACGTTGCATAATGAGATAAAGCAAAAATTTCCCTGTAAACAGGTGATATATATATAATAGATGGATATTATAGTGCATCTAATTTAATAGATGGATAATTACATTGATAAAAATTACGGGTTGTTACATAATCTCTTTTCCAAAAGCTTGTAATCTCTTTTAATATTAATAAAATTCAAGTTTCATTTATAATTGTGTTTTTAATTCTGTTTTTACTATTAAGCAATTGGTTTAAATGTGTTTTGAATTTACTTAAATAAGCTCAAATAAGCTCATTACTTTCTAAGCTATTGCTTATTCAGCTAAGCCTCCTAAAAGCTTAGCTGAATAAGCCATTTCACTCTAAATACCTCAAATTCTGCATAACAAGCTGTTTTGGATGATAAGCCAAAAATAAATGGGCTTATGGTGTTTACCAGCTTGTTTTCAATAAGCTGGAGCTTGTAGATAAGCTCTAAGAGCAATTATGTCCTTGTTTAGAGCAAAGGACCATGGTTAGTTTACTTTTACTCTTTATAACTTAATTTCCTATCTTAGCTTATTTACTTGCTTAATTCTGCTTATTTCATGCTTATTTGTGCTTATCCAACTCTGCGTTAGTTTATATAGTTAGGTTATAGTTTAAGATAAGCTTGTTTTTAGTTTGCATTAATTCTGTCTATTTTAGTATTTAAAATTACTCCATTGTGTAGCTTATAAATAAGTGTTTATTTCTTTTAGGTTATTGCTTATTTGTCTTTAATATTCTTAGATCTTTATATGTTCTTAATAATCCATGCTTTATAATATCTGTTTTAGCATAAAATTAGTTTTTTTTCTAAAAGTTTTAAAAAACGGGCGTGTTTGGAATAAGCAGTCTTACATTAGTTAAGACTATACGGTATTCTAGGGATTAAGTTAGTTTTATATAAGCTTTTTTTGAGATCTTTGGATTTGCTTTCTCAAGCTAGAAATATGTTTGATTTAGATTTAGGAGTCTGTGCTTGCATTGGTTTCAAGTCTGCTTGTTCAATTGTGGTTTCAATCTGTTTATTTGTGTAATTTATTCTTGAGGTTTGGTTTTTGTGATCAATGTTTAGGTCTTTTGTGCAGCATTGGTGCATAGGGTGGAGAAGGAATGTGCTTGGTTTATTGCACGTGGAGTTTTTTTGGTCAAAATCAGTTTTAGCATTGGTTTGGTGGGTAGCGGGGTCGGGTGGGAAGGAGTTTGGTGTGATGGTCGTGGGTATTGTCACGTGCTTGTTGGGGTGGGGGTTATGGGGGGGAGGATGGGTGAGGTGGGGTGAGGTGGGCTGGGGGGGGTTGTAGGCGTGTTGGTCGTGGTGGGGGTGTGGAATTTTTGGTTAATTTAAACATGGAAATACAACGAGTTATGGATGGATGGGGGGGGGTATAATACATGGTGGAGAGGGATAGGGGCGGGATCCAAACATGTTTAGGGAGGTTTTGGGTACGGCTGGGGAGGCGGGGGTGTGGGGTGGTATATAGAGAGGTGGCGTTGTTGGAAAGAGTTGGATGGGTGGGGGGGTTTACGGGGTTGATTTAATCTGTGCGGGTAGGTGATGGGTTGTATGGTTAAGGGTGTGGCGGGTAGTTTGGAGGGGGATGTTGTTTTTGGGGGTAGGTGGGGGGTGGTGGTTATATGTTGGTGGGGGGGGGTATAGTTGGGGGAGGGGGTTGGGGGGTGGGGGTGAGGGGTGGGGGGGGTTGTGTGTGTTAGGGGGTGGGCGGGGGGGGGGGCGAGCCGGGGGGAGGGGGGGTGGGAGAGTTTGTGGTTATCTGTTTGGGGTGTATGGGGGGGGGGGTTGGGGAGAGGGGGGTGGCTGGTTTAGAGTTTTGGATTTGGGGGTGGGGGTGTTAGGGTGGGGTGTGGTGGGGGGCTCCGGGGGTTAAGGGGTTGGGAGGGCGCGAGGAGGTGGGCGGGGTTTTTGGTGTTTGGGGGACGGTGTGGTTGGGGGAGAGGGGGTGTTTGTGTGGCGGGGTTTGTTTGGTGGATGTGAGGGGGGGGTGGGGGGTTGGGGGGAAGAGGGTGGGGGGGGGGGTGGCGTATGAGGTTGGGGAGTGGGTGACTGTTGTGGCAATTTGTGGGTTTTTAGGATTTTTTGTTGTTTGTTTGGATGGGGTCTAGGCGGGGGTGGAAGGGGTGGGGGTGTTTAGAGCCCTGTGCGGTTCCAAGTGTGGGCAACTGTGGGGTGGTGGGAGGAAGTTATGGTGAATGCCCTTGGGAGCGAAGTGGATTGGAGCGATTAGAGTTTAAGGGGAGGTTCTAAACGGACTGGCCATTCGAAGATGGCTCGGTGTGGACGGAGATGAGGTAGCTGGAGTACTCCATATGACAAATTATTTTATACGGTTGTTTGGCTGATGGCATTTTTGGAGGGTAGGGAGGTGATCGGGACCTACGGGAACCGAAGGTGGGGGTTGGGGGGTTGGGGGAGATGTTGGAGGTGGGCGGTGCGGGGGTGAGGGGGGGTCGGGGTGGGATTGGTTTAGTCTTGATTTTAGAAGTCCCAATTTCTGTAGTAACTAAGGATACAAGCATTTTTGTTTCATGTACACAGGTTGTATGCTGGATTTAATTGTTGATTTTTATTTATGAGTTTTTTTTTTTTTTTTTTTTGTAAAGCTTTTTATTATTTTTTTTTTTTAAGCTTATTTAGTTTTCTTTTTTTTCCATGTCCTATTTTCTTTATTAATATATACGCTTTTTTTTTTTTTTTTTAAATGTTCTTAGAGTTAAGGTCTTAATTTTTTTAAAGCTTTTAGTCTTTTACTTTGCTTATTGAGTCTTATTTTTAAACTGCAAAAGTGTCATTTCATTCCAAAAAGCCAAAAAAATCTAGTGTAGTGTGTCATTTTCATGATCCTTTTCTAGCTTATTTGTTTAGCTTATGATCTGAATTTCAACTTATTTGAGTTCTTTGTTTTGTGTTAGTCTTTATCGTTTTAGGTATTTAGCTTATGTTAACGTTATGTGTCCTAAAAATGATAGCATTAAACTTTGGTCAATAGCCCTTTCAAAAACCTTTTAATCTAGGTTGTTCAGTTTTATGTCAAATGTTTTATAGCTTTTTGATGTTTTTAGCTTATACTTTTTGTTTATTTCCTAGTCCTTAGAGCTTATTAGGTTGAGTTTTGGTTCTGTTATCAGCTCATTCGCTTTCAATTTGCTTATTAAGTCCTAAAAGTTAAGCAAGTTTTAGCTACATAGACATTTAGTAAGTTTTAGCATTCTGCCATCTTTAAATAGCTTTTTCTAGCTTATTAATAAGTTCTGACAATAAGCCCTTTTTTAAAGTTTCTTATTTTTGCTTATAGTTTAGTTTTTTCAAAAAAAATAAAAAAATGTTTTTACCAAAAGGAAATCACTGGCGTTTCCGAACCTTATGGACCTCTTCCTTCACACACACAAACATCCTTACCCAACCTGCCACTTGGGTCTTTTTGTTATAAGTTGTCTTAGTTTAATTCTTATAGTATTTTAGATTAGCATTATTTGTTTTCAACTGACTTATTGGAAACAGTTATTAGGTCAATTTTTCTTTGTAATCTTCGTTTTTAGCTTAAAGTATTTTTATATATTTTCTCACAATTTTTTAGGATTTTTAATTAGTTTTTATTATTTTTAATTTAATTTTTATTTTAGTTATTTTTTATTTAGTTTAAAAAAGAAATAGTTCATTAATAGGTTTTTTTTAATATGTATTATAAAAAAAATCTAATAAAAAATATTTTCTGTTTTTTTTTCATAAATTTAGTTTTAATACATTTTTTATGTTTAACAAGATTGTGCAAAATTTGCGAATTTTATTGAGTTTTTATAATTTGGACTTATTTTTTTATTTGGAGTTTATTTAGTTTGTGTTTGGTCTATTATTGTTTTATCTTTTAATTGTCATTAGGAAATTTTAAATTTTGCCTTAATTTTTAGTCTTGCTTGTGCCTTTATGATGTTTTCACTTTGTGTTATTAGATTTAGAATTCTAATCCAAAACTTTAAATCTTTAAAATGACATTCAAAGCTTTGATTCTACGATATGAATGTTGTTATGAATTTTCTCTATTTCACCTCATCACGAGGGAGGGCAAGGAGGAACGATACCCGTGTATGTTGATTATTTATTTTTCTTTCATAAAGAATAATTGTTGCTATTCTTTTGCGTTATGTATAGTATATAATATATATTTATATATTATATATATATATATTATATATATATTTATATAATATTATATATTTTATATTTAATATATATTACTGAGGGTTATTTGTGTGATACGTATTTTACGAGGGGATAATCTAAATTTGGCGCCGCTGCCGGGGAGAGGTTTGGTAGCGATTTAACGGGATTGTTCGTGTTCGAGCCTGTGAATATCCTCTTCCTCGTGAAAGTTTAGTGTTATATAAAAAACCAAAAAAAATTTTTATTCTTATTTTCTTTTCTATTTTCCTTTTATATTTAAATATTAAAAATGACCGTTTGTTAATTGTCGTTTTGGCTCATCTTTAGTTAACAAACTATAAGAGAGGTATAAGGAGGGTCGATCCTACGAACTTCGATCCGAAAGGAGACGGTTTTAAAACGCTTCGCGCTTACCCGCTCCTCCGCTTCTTTGTGCGTTTTCTAGAGAGCTACCGTACACCTTTGACTTTTGGATTACAAAAATATTTTTCTTTCTTAGTTTTATTCTTTCTTTTCCTTATGTATTATTTGAAAAATCTATAAATATTTTCTCTATAAATCTTACTTCATTTCTAATTCTCTTTACCTTCTTATCCCAATAATTCTTCAACATGTCTTGGTTTTCAAGGTGCTCATGGTGTGGAGGTCCGTTTAACAGTAGAAATTGTCGGTATTGTACCAATGTGAGTTTTGGAGACGAGTTTGTCTGTAACCCTGATTCCATGTCAAATGATGAAACACCCGATTTTTCCTACCATCTCTTCGAACCCCAAACATTTCGTTCGGACCAATTTCCATTGTTTTAGGTGTGGAGTTCCGTTAGAAGATGGTTATAATTCGTACGGTTGTCAACGGTTTGTACTTTTGCAAGTGGTGTGGATATAATTCTTAGAGAAGGATTTTGTTTGTTTTGCGCTTCAAGAGATTGGAAATTCATCCATTGATGCTCCTAATCCGAACTCTTTCAATGATACTCCAACGGTTTCATCCACTTCACAAACACAGTACGATTCATACTCCGTGTGTAATTATCTGTGGAACATCGCTCAATTATGGTTTTGATTGGTCCACCACGGGTACCACTTGTCTATGAGTAGAAAAGTGTACAATCAAACTTTGGTGATAATGTTTTATCCATTTAAAATTCATAAGTTTCTTCCACAAACAATCTCTTAATTGTGAAAATGTGGGGGTCCTCATGAAGATTATCAATAGTCAACCGTGGTGGCATCAAAACTACTTCTGAGCTTAACCATTGTTTGTGATTTTTAATTCTTATGGTTTTGACCAACCCAGCAGTATTCCATCGTTTTTGTTCATCAGCCTTCTTAGAAGTATTCCAAGAAGACCTTAATCAGCAGATGATGAATGATGTGCATAATAAAAGGGATGATATGATTGAGTCAAAGAATGAGCTTTTGCAATCCTCGGGTGAAATATTACGTCAACGAGAGCAGGCGGCTAATCTTAGTACTTATACTCCCGAGCCTTCGCGACATTTAAATTCTATTTGCTATGATGCTAGATGACGAGGAGAGTAATTATTTCCTTGAATCGCAATTATTTCTTAAATTCCTCCGTCTGTTGCAATCACACCGTCTTACCAACTATGGAGCCCTAGGACTCTCTTATTATGGGGGATGAGGATCTTAGCACTATTCCTGAAAAGGAATCAGACAAAGTAATAAAGTCTAGTGTTGAGGATCTTGTTCAAATCCCAAGTGAGTCCGAGGATACATCCGAGAGTGATAGTGAGTGTGATTTACCTTCGTATAATGATTTCTCTCCCAAATGATTATTTTACTTCTAGTGATGACGAGTCACTATCCGATGAAGACGTTCCGAAAGATAATGTTAAAATTTACTCGAACCCACTTTTCGAATTCGATGACGAGTACATCTCTAGTGACGTAAATCCTCTTTTAATATGATATTAGAGGACATCGAGCTGCGGGACCTCTTATGTTTTCTAAACTTGATGAGCTGATTTGCTAGTACACACCTCTTTCCAAGTTAATGAGGATGATTGAGTGTTTTGGGACCCGGGTGGTGATTTAATTTTGGAAGAAATGAAGCTTGTCTTAACAGTGTTTCTTCCATTTACCGGGATTGATGTGATGACTTTGACCTCGTAGGGAGAATTCTTCTATCGAGAAGTTATTTAAATTATGATCTCAACAATCTCCTCTCCCTCCGAATGAACTTATTTTTGGAGGAACTGAAAGTATAAAATATGATGTTTCTACGGGATTTTTTCGAGACGTTATTATGACTCAGAGGGGACATTATTCTATCTTGAGAGTTTGCTTTTTAAGAACACTACCCCTAATCTCTCTCCCGAGGTGTTTTTAGATCATGACCAAATAAGCTTAAAAGATGAACTTGATAAAGATGATTTGAAGAATATTGTCAAAGTTTTCGACCCCGGGATTTCGGAGAAAATTTTTTCTCCAACATATGTGAAATTAACCTTTGAGGATCGCCATTATCTTTCCCTAACATATGTATCAAATTTTTCTTCCTTATTTCACCTTTCACGGTGCAAATCTTCTCTTCCTCTGTCCTCTGGGAGTGAGTAAGGATATCATTTTTGACCCCGGCATCTCGCTTTTCATTTTTCTTCTCTAGAACCGGTGGCATCTCATCGGAGTGGAACTTTCATGTGCTTCAATGTTTATCCAAACATCTTGAATGAAAGTCCGATGGAGATTTGCTCTTCCACATGTTTCGTCCCTAATATCACGTGTTTTGGGGGGAGAGTCAAGCTATGAGGGACTCGCATAAAACAAGCGCTTTGTGGGTGGCAACCCATATGCTTTATCCATAGTAGTAGTATATTAGTATAATATTTATGAATAAGTGTGACGTGAGGAGGCTCGCCTCTTCCTTTCTCGTGTTTCGTGTGGTTTGTGTTTTTATGTCCAGGATTTACCAGGATTTTAAAGACCTCTCCGTGCTCGTGTTTGTCCATCGTTCCAACTACGATCTTAATTCCTTAGCTGTTTATATATGGGAATCCGATATCCTAGATCTTATTGATTAACGTTTATCTATTAGCATAATTAATAAACGGCTTTAGATTTACGTAGAGACCCTTTTAAACATTGAGTAGTATGGGGGGATCTTTCGATTTGATCTTACTTGCATTTGACTTGTCTTCACGTAACCCGTTTTGCCACAAAAAATACCAAAAATATGTGATTTTAGGCCAAAATTAAAAAAATTTCAAAATAGAATAAGTGTTTTGACACATGCTTTTATCTTTTGAAATTAAATTTGACTTGATCGAGCATGTTGCGCTCTAGCTTGCCCCTTAACATATATAATTTTAAGTTTTTTCTAGTCCTTTATACAAGAAGCTTTAAAACGCGAATTCTAGCTTGAAAAAGCCAAGAGTTTGCAAGTTTCCATAATAGACTTTAAATATGCAAAGCTTGTTTTATTAGACTAAGCATTCGCGGATCTTTTTAGTAAAGTTTTTAAATTAACGAGAAATGATAGAGTTTTATATAAGTTAGATGCTAAACATGAAGTAGTTGGAACTCTTTAGAGCTCATAAAGGTTAATTGTGGCTTTTTGCTCCCACCAGCTTAATAAATATTATATAATTGTTGAATAAATAAAATTACTTTAGGTTTTTGCGATTCTTAGTTTAGATCACTTCTTAGAGAGTCCTTCTAGTGAAATTAAGGTACACATCGAGGTTTTGTCAGTGTTATGGGGAAATAGGCTACTGATTCCTAACGGCTCGCTACCGTTGTCTAGGTAGTTAAAAGACCACAAGACTTGAAATTTGGCTATAATAATAATAATAATAATAATAATAGTAATGTAATAAACCAAAGCCAAAATAAGACCACTGGACCATGGTCAGCTCGCATACCGATGTGACGGTCATTTAAAAGGTGGAGGTAAAAATAATAATAATAAATCCGAGACTGATAAAAGTTTACTGGATCAAGGTCGGCTCGCATACCGATGGGATAGTTTTCAAAAAGGTCGAGGATCTCCTGGTCGAAATAAGACTCCTGGATCATGGTCGGCTCGCATACCAATGTGACAATTGTTTAAAGGACCGGAGGATAATAATGTTGCAATAATAATAATAAAGCCAAATTTCGACTCCAGGGTTATCTAAATAAAGCCTCCGTCTTTGGACTCGTAGTTGAGTTGTTCGGATGAAATAAAAAGATAACCAACCCCTCAATCATGCGAAATTAGAAACCTAAATGTGGACCTTATTCTCAACTATATCGTCTCTTTAGGAAAGGATTTCAAACTAATTATGGTCTAAACCAGACTTCTTTATATAAATAAGGACTTAATTTATTTGTCATCAATAATAATAATAAAATTCTTAGAGGATTTAGGAATAAGGGAGCGGAAAGTAGCTATGCGTACACAATTAGCATTTATGAGTAGAGTTGGCATCTTAACTTGTATTTAACAATGATTTCGTTTTTAAGCTTGGTTTGGGGCAGGTGAAAAATCGAGGACGATGAATTTATCCTTTCTTGTTTCGTGATCCTTAAAGTTATGATTAAAAAAAATAATAATAATAATAATGATAATAATAATAAGTGTTTGCATATATATAAAAATGGTAAAAATGGGGCGTTTTATACTAGTGATTTCTTAATTCCCCTTGATGAACACTTAGCTACTTTTTGAGGTAATTAGTCTAGGGGTTGAAATTTTTAGTTTTCTATGTGTGTATATGACATTGCGTGAGGACACAACAATAGCTTAGTATGGGGGATTTTTGATATGTGTTTATTCACATATCATTTTTCTTTAGTATAATAAGCTTAAATTACCAAAAATACATAGAAAATGCATTGTATATGTGTATTTTGTATTTTGTGATTTGTATTGTGTAGGTATCGGATATATCAAAAAGGACATAAACGAAGCCAAAACGGACATAAACGAGCATGGGATTAGAAGAGCGCGAGAAAAATGAAGCCAAAGGCGTATTCATTTTTAATGGGCCAACTCGTACCCGTTTCATAGGCCGGGTCAGCCCATTAACATTGTATTTATATAAACCTAAGCCTAAGTCAAAAATCAAAACCAAATCCAATCTAATATCCAATCCAGGCTCAAGTTATAAGAAATAATCCCAAAACCTAACCCGGATCCAAGTCAAAGATTATAACACTTTGGTCAATTTCACTGTGGATCTTCCTTCTCATTTTCACACACAACAAATTAACGCACAGGGTAAAACACTACTCTCCACACACATAAATGCTTCTAGAAGACTTTCCTGACACGTCTGACATCACTACTACTCCACTTTGGCAATCTCAAGCATTTTGATTAGAGGAGAGGATGTGGCTGTATGATCAAGGGCTCAGATTGGATTTATTGAAGTTTGTTATAATCTAAGGGCTAAGGATCAAAGTTGAAGACGCTCCTGAAAGGCTAGAAGCTTCTCTCGTTCACTATAAATAGGGGTCTTCATCACACAGTGAAAAATATCTAGGGTAGGAGTAGTGTAGTTTATTATAGCTTTTAGTTTTAGCTTATTTTTAGCTTATTGTCTTTTACTTAATGTAATCTCTTTTTCAAAAGCTTGTAATCTCTTTTAATATTAATAAAATTTAAGTTTCATTTATAATTGTGTTTTTAATTCTGTTTTTACTATTAAGAAATTGGTTTAAATGTGTTTTGAATTTACTTAAATAAGCTCAAATAAGCTCATTACCTTCTAAGCTATTGCTTATTCAGCTAAGCCTCCTAAAAGCTTAGCTGAATAAGCCATTTCACTCTAAATACCTCAAATTCTGCATAACAAGCTGTTTTAGATGATAAGCTAAAAATAGATGGGCTTATGGTGTTTACCATCTTGTTTTCAACAAGCTGGAGCTTGTAGATAAGCTCTAAGAGCAATTCTGTCCTTGTTTAGAGCAAAGGACCATGGTTAGTTTACTTTTACTCTTTATAGCTTTAATTCCTGTCTTAGCTTATTTACTTGCTTAATATGCTTAATCTTCTTATTTCATGCTTATTTGTGCTTATCCAGCTCTGCATTAGTTTATTATAGTCAGGTTATAGTTTAGGATAAGCTTGTTTTTAGTTTGCATTAATTCTGTCTATTTTAGTGTTTAAAATTACTCAATTGTGTAGCTTATAAATAAGTGCTTATTTCTCGTAGGTTATTGCTTATTTGTCTTTAGTATTCTTAGATCTTTATCTGTTTTCAATAATCCATGCTTTATAATATCTGTTTTAGCTTAAAATTAGTTTTTTTTAAAGTTTAAAGGGGTGTTTGGCATAAGCAGTCTTAACATTAGTTAAGACTGCTAAGGTTAATCTAGGTATTAAGTTAGTTTTAATAAGCTTTAATTGAGTCTTAGGATTAGCTTTCTCAAGCTATAATATGATTGATTACGATTTAGGTGTCTGTGCTAGCATTTATTAAAGTCTGCTTGTTCAATGTGGTATCAAACTGTTTATTTGTGAATCTATTCTTGAGGTATGGTTTTTGTGATCAATGTGAGGGCTATGAGCATCATTGTCATCTGTTTTAGAAGTAATTTTGCTTGGTAACGCCTGTTGAGTTCCTTTGTTCAAAATCAGTTAAGCATTTTGAAGTTTTTAAGCTTGTTCTTTAGGGCCTTAGTTTGTAGATCATTAGAGGTTAATACCTAGCTTTAATTAGGTTAAATTTTGTTTCATTTAGCTTATTGGAGTCTTTAGTAATCTCTTTTAAGCTTTTAGATTGTCAAAGTCATTTTTGAGTCTTAAATTTTAGTTGCAAATAGGGTCATTTAGCATAAAAGTCAAATAAATGCAGTCTGGTTTAATTTGAGTTTTAAGCTTATTTAGTTGTCTTATTTTCTTAATTCTAGCTTTTAAATGTTCTTAGAGTCAAGGTCTTAATTTGTTTAAAGCTTTTAGTCTTTTACTTTGCTTATTGAGTCTTATTTTTAAGCTACAAAAGTGCCATTTCATTCCAAAAGGCAAAAAAAAATCTAGTGTAGTCCGTCATTTTCATGATCCTTTTCTAGCTTATTTGTTTAGCTTATGATCTGAATTTCAACTTATTTGAGTTCTTTAAGTGTTAGTCTTTATCTGTTTTTAGTTTTTAGCTTATGTTAAGAGCTTACGTGTCCTAAAAATTAGCTTAAACTTTGGTCAAAAGCCCTTTCAAAAACCTTTTAGTCTGTTTTCAAGTGTCAATCTATTTTATAGCTTTTTGATGTTTTTAGCTTTACTTTTTGCTTATTTCCTAGTCCTTAGAGCTTATTAGGTTGAGTTTAGGTTCTGTTATCAGCTCATTCGCTTTCAATTTGCTTATTAAGTCTTAAAAGCTAAGCAAGTTTTAGCTACATAGACATTTAGTAAGTTTTAGCATTCTGTCATCTTTAAATAGCTTTTTCTAGCTTATTAATAAGTTCTGGCAATAAGCCCTTTTTTTAAAGTTTCTTATTTTTCCTTATAGTTTAGTTTTTTCAAAAATAAAAATTTTAAAAAATGTTTTCACAAAAAGGAAAGTCACAGGGTTCGAACCTGTGACCTCTCCTTCACACACACAACGCCTTAACCACCCTGCCCTTGGGTCTTTTTCGATATAGAGTTGTCTTAATTAATTCTTATAGTATTTTAGATTTAGCTTATTTTGCTTATTTGATTTTCAACTGCTTATTGGAAACAGCTTATTAGGTCATTTTTCTTTGTAATATTCCTTTTTAGCTTAAAGTATTTTTATAAATTTTCTCAAATTTTTAGGATTTAGTTTTATGTTTTTAATTTAATTGTTAGTATTATTTAGTTAAAAAAATAGTTTTTAATAGTTTAATAATTACAAAAAATATTTTCTGTTTTTCAAAATTTAGTTTAATACATTTAAGTTTAAGAAATTTGCATTTTGAATTTTAAGAGTTTAATTTCGTCTTATTTGGTTAATTAGTTTGATTTTAAACTGTTTTAATTGCTTTAAATGTCATTAGGATTTTTAAATTGCTTAAACTTTCTAGTTTAGCGTGCCTTTATTTGCTTTCCTTTTGCGTTATTAGATTTAGAATTCAAATCCAAAACTTAAATGACAATCAAGTTGATTTACGATATGAACGTGAATTTCCATTCACCTCTCACCGAGAAGAGCGATACCCGTGTTGATTACTTATTATTCTTTCCTAAGAATAATTTGTATGATACTTTGCTTATGTATATGTATTTTATTATATATATTATTGAGAGTTATTTGTTTGATACGTATAAATAAAGATCATCACGTCCCAAAACAGTATTTGCAATGATAAGGACTCAGCAACTGTGTACTCAATAATTAACTTGGGTTAAACATAATAATGTTCTAAAAGTGAGTACATATAATGTAGGCTAAGGCTTTTTGGGTGTAACGATTGGTTTAAGGGTGAGAATACTCTTCATTAATAATCTGGAATCTACCATAAAATTACGAGAACCGTGAAAAAGGATAGGCTCGGAGGGTTATACTAGGCATCCTGCAGCCAATGATAGAAGCATGGCAAGGGTGTGGGATAGTTATATGATCGGTATGACCATCATAGAAATTACAGGTTTAGAACATGGGTTAATCCTAATGCCTCTTATCAAGCAAATCCTAATACTAACTTATGCGGTCTCGGAATGCATCACAATAACAAGTTTTAGAATTTAATACACTACCGGTACACTCATATGAATTTTACTAACACCAGACATTCCAAAAAAGGGCGACAAGGTAATGCATATATGGCCGTAACGACGGAATAGACATGCACGCCTGCAAATCAACCTTAACTCGAACCGGGTAAAGATAAATTCATCTTGGGTTACCAATAATGGGTACCCGAATTCCTAAAGATCTAGGGGTGAACCACACATTTTTGGGGTGGAATTCTGAGGGTTATTGTGCTAGTCATATAAATTCCTATCCATGAGACGCTATTAATACTCGGTTTTCGTGGGTATGTGTCGTAAAAAAATTAAATTTGGGTAAAAATTACCTCTTATGCTATGTTTCGATATATTACCCATCATTTTAAGGACAAAGCAAATAGCAAATGAAAAAATAGTTTCTAAGGCTTATTTTCCCCCTACACTTAAGTTGAATATTGTCCCCAATGTTCTATAGAAGTATCCGTAAAAGCAAATAAAGGGAAAAGAAAACAAGGAAAAGAAACTAGTACTCCCCTGGTTTGCTCAACAATGGAGAAGAAACATGCGAAAACTGGTTAAATCGTCCTCCAAGAATCATCCAATGAAACTTCCTAAGAACTTCTAAGCTTCTTCTCATCAAATATAACCTGTAATCAAAGACAAAGACAACTACACCAAGCGTAAAATCCACGGGTGAATGATAAATACAACCTCATTAACTAAGCTTAGACTCTATGAAAACAATAAAGATAGCATGAATGTGTTAACGTAATCGTGGTTTTTTGCAGGTTTATAAAAGAATTACAAATTTTAACTATTGCACAAGTTATATTTTCAAAAATACTTAAAAATTTCAAATTTTCTGTAGCTGGGCTCATGACACCATCAGGAAAATCCTTACGTCATCACAATAGACGAGCTGACGGCGTCACATGAAAATCGTGACGCCGTCTCCACGCTCTGAGAAAATTCAGCTTTTGTTTTTGATGAAAATATTCCTGTACGCAATCTTATGAGTTATTTCCTGTATGAATTACTACAAAAAACAATGAAAAACAGTTAACGCAATCATATGACTCAAAACAAACACACAAGACACACGACATTCCTAATTGCATTAATTTAAAATATTGGGTTGCCTCCCAAAAAGCGCTTGTTTTTGTTCGAGTCGCGAGCCTGACTCTACGCTTATTTAACGCGTATAAGGTGGGTCTCCCCTACACTTGAGGTTAAGTGTGGGTGATAGTAGCGATACACACCATTTTGATGAAAGTATGCTACGTGGGGTGAAGGTGGTGTATGAATGGTCAAGGGTTTTACTACCTTCATCCTAAAACTACCCAGAATATATGGGTTGATGGGTGATTTGGTTCCTCTTTTGTCTCCTAGATTTACATCTAAGGGTGAAAAATTAGGTAAAAGTTGAGGCTCCGGTTCATCAACACCAGGAAATCCCTTAGAACTAAGAAAGAGGTCATGAGTGCTAGTGTCCAAGCTTAGATCTCTAGTTTTATGTGGTCTAAAGGTTCTACCTCCATCGGGATTCCTATGGTCTCTTCTACTTCTTCCGGGTGAGTCACGGGCGGTGTGTATACCTTAAATGATGGGAGGACTTGTGTGGTACTTTGTGGGCTTGGATTATCCACCTTATCCTCTATCGTATTTAGATCTCTTATAGGCACATCATCTAACCATGCCATGGACTTAGGTATCTTAACTCTAACCACTTCATTCTCAACTAATTGAGTTTTTAAATTTGCTATTATTTGGTTAGAAATAGTTCTAGTTGGGTTTTTTCACTGTTTATCACATTAGGCACAATCCTCAATGGTTTCCCATGCTTCTTCAGTACTTAATCTCCTACGATTCCCACCTGCTGCATAGTCAATGTCTATTTAAGTATATCTATTGACATGATAGCAAAAGAATTAAGCCAAGGACCATAAATTGAGGCCATGATGAGGGACTCTTTTGATTAAGTTTTTGAAACGAGTCCACGCATCATAAAGAGATTCACCTTGATGTTTTTGGAACATCAAGATGTTATTTTGAAATAGGAAGGTTGTGTTTCGGGGTGGGTTTTGAGAGGGTGTGGTGGGTGGTCTTTCATACATCATGATGATGAACGAAAGAGTGATTTACAAAACAAAGGGCACAAAGAAAAGATAGACTACAAAAAAGCTAATTGACAGAAATTAAATCTCACTTGATAGGAATCTTGTGAGTAGACCTAGGCAAGATTGAATCCGAAACCTACGCTATTCCCCGGCAACGGCGCCAAAAACTTGATGCAGAATTTTGCAAAACCACAAAAGTTTTACAATCCTCCTAGGCAGTGAACCTAACCATTATAGTGTAGTATAGGTAAGTATGGGGGATTAATCGTTCTCTAAGGGAATAGTGAGGTAGGTTCAAAGTGTATGTCGCCTAAATCTAAAGGTTAAGGGATGATTCTTTTTGGTCTTTTATTGGTTTAATTGAAAGCAAGTAAATCTCGGGTTTTAAAGGGAGGTTTTGATTAAGCTAATAACTAATCCTAATTATAACTAAACTAAGCTAGGAACAATGATATAGAGAAGCGTATTTACTTAGATGAATTCTCCCTAATCATGAATATGTATTGTGCTTAACTAGTTAGATAAATTATTGACGGGGGTTTATGACTAATACGAATCGGTTAAGCATTCACATCCCCTCTCCCTTCTACACCTATGGCCAATGTCTACAAGGTTGCTCAATCGGACACGAACACAAGCATACAGCATTAAGATTTCCACTATCATGCATAATTTGACCCATGTGACCTTAGGTTGCCAAGTATCACTAATTAGCCTAGAGGTTGCTCTTTTGACTAATAACACACACTCACATACATATCGCCAATTAACTTGTCCATGCTTAGGTTGCTAAGTCATGTCTCTTAGAGGCCTTTAGGTTGCTAAATGACCAAGAATAAACCGATCACACGTTAAGGTTGCCTAATCATGCAAACTAGTTTATTACAAATCAATCAATCGATTATAGTATGAAAGCGTATGGATCTTCGATCAAACATGCATAATAAACATCAATAATCATCAACTAACACAAATACATAATCAATCTCAGGGATTATAACATCTAAGCAAACACTAGATGAATTAACCAAGCATGCTTAATACAGAATAGAAATCATAATCAACAAAAGGAATTGAAGACATGATTTAAGATAGAAGTGATAATCAAACCATTACAAGATGTTTATGGATTGAATTAGACCCTCTAAGTTGCTGGAAAAACACCTACCCCAACCCTAGAATCGGACTTAGGGTTTGGGGCTTGATAAAAACGAAGTTATGAGGTTGTATTTATAGGCAAAACCCTAACCGACCTTTGTGACAGCGTCACCAATAACATGTGACGCCGTCTCCAGCCACTATAGAGAAATTCTTGAGCAATGTTGGTGTAGGTCCGTAGTCTTGTCCGTTTTTTCTCCAAATGAGCCCAAGTCACGTGTATTTCTTCCAAATGCCTTCCAAATGCAAAATACCTGAAAAAGAACAATTAAGTACCTATTTTGGGCATAAATACACGATTTAGGGGGTTAAATTCCCCCGAAAAAGTTTATAAAATGACACCTCATCAGCTGTCGTGTTCTTTCCCTATTTGTAAAAATAAGGTCAAGTGAGTCCACAAGTTTTAGAAAATCCTTAAGATATTGGTTTGGATCATCGGACCAAAGTCCATGGAATGAGCATCCGTTATGCACCAACCGAATGGTGTCAGATCGCATGAACACCACATTGTTCCCATCGGGGAGTTCAATGGTGTTTCGATAGCCCTCGTGGCTTGGTCTGGAATAATCTCCTAAGGTACGGATTGGATTTTCGTCTCCCATGAAAGTCAACGAAAAAGAGTTTTACAAAACAGAGGGACCAAAGAAAAGATAGACTACGAGAAAGCTAATTAACAAGAAAATAAAATTCTCACTTGATAGGAATCAAGTGAGTAGACCTAAACTAAATAAAATTCAAAACCTATACTATTCCCCAGCATCGACGCCAAAAAAATGATGCAGGTCGTTGTAACAAACAAGAAGTTTTACAACTCCCTAGGCAGTGTACCTAACCGTTGTAGTGTAGTATAGGCAAGACTTGGGGGTTGTTATCATTCTCTAGGGTAATAGCGTGTGAAGGTTCGAACTAAATGTAACTAAGGTCTAAGGGTTAAGAGAAGATTATTTTTGTATTTTTATATTTTATGAAAGCAATTAAAATCTCGGGTTTGAAGGGGGTTTTGTTTTAAGCTAATTAAACTAATAAACTCAATTAAATCTAAACTAAGGTGGAAACTCGTATAGGTAAACAAACATGTTCACTTAATCATGCATTACTCCTTAGTTTGCTCTTCCTAATCCTATTGCTTTGTCACACTTGTGATGTAATGTGTAAGTATTTCCTAATTCATGAACGAATTACACGAACCCACCGTCTATGTAATATTCCATTAAGGCAACACACAAGTAAGGTAGTATGAAGACTATTACAAGTCCCCTAAGAGTATATTACATGCATTAAAACACTTAAAAGGTGATTAACCATATTAGGGCAATGTAGTATGAAGACTGTTACGATGGTATCCTTTCTACACAATCACGTTCCCCTAGACGTCTTCGCAAGCAATTAAGAAGCTAGTTTTCTAGAGCCTAACGCGCGCACACATCAACAAGAATCAATAAAATAAGGATTTACAAACTAAGTTTCATGCAATTATAAGCAAACACTAATTAATTTAGCCTAGCATGTTATAAGAAAGCAAATAACAATAATTAATCAAACAATAAGACATATTGAAAGATTAAAGGAATAGAAGATCTTCACTTGATTAAAACATGGAGTTAAGGTTGATACAAAAGGGTTTAAGAACCCTAAAATCGACCTAAAACATGATAATATTCGCACCCTAAGTATGCCTCTCGAATCCCACAAGTTCCACCCTTTAAAACCCTAAAACTGAGTTTGTATATATAGAAAAACAATCGTGATGGTGTCGCTTTATAATTGTGACGCGTCGCCACGCCGAATCTTCTAGGGTTTTGTTAAATCGATTACGTTCTGACGCCGTCTCAAATATCCTGACGCCGTCGCTTCCACATCCTGACGCCGTCGCTAGAAATCGCGACGCCGTCTCCAACCACTATATGACTTTTCTTCATCGACTTTGGTGTAGAGTTGTAATCTCGTCATTTTCTTCTCAAAATGAGTCCAAGTCACGTGTATTTCCTTCAAATGTCATCTAAGTGCTAAAAAACAAAAAAAATCAATTAAGCACGTATTTTAGGTTTTTTAATTATATAAATTTACCTATTGTTAATTTGTTTATTAAAGTGTGTATATGTCTATTTTTTTATTATTTAATCTCTCTTCAAATATCAAGAGACGATTCCATTTGAAACATAGCCTTTACAACAATATTGGCTAATTAAGTCCACTTTTTATATTGTTCATAAAACATGTACACGTGTCGGAAAAGAAAGAGATGATCCGCGGCAACTCGCAAGTAGAAATCCTTGTTATATATTATAAACACAAAATTATACGAATATTTTATAATAATATTATCTCTGCAAAGATCATATGTAAGATCCGGATCGTTTTTGCTTTGTAGTATCGTGAAATCGTAAGATCATAAAATCATAATCGAGATCTTTACAACCATGGTTTCAATGATATTGATGTTTAGTATAGCCATTTGTTTATGTTTAGAAGTCTTAAACTGCTCATGGGGAATGATATATCTTTGGGTGGCTAGGTAAGATATCAAAAATGATAAAGAAATTTTCTAATAAGGCGACACACATTTGAGTAAAAAACACTCGCATATTTTGAGAAAAAAAATCCAATCCATTAAACGAATCAATTGGAATAAATCTTAAGATTTTAAGCCTATATTTTTATAGAGAATTCACTAAAATCATGGGTACACAAATGGAATTATTAGCAAAAGCTGTTTGGTTTTGTTGTTTGGAAGGCAGTTGAGGGTGTAGACTGTAGAGGGTGTTTTTTTAGCAAAGAATAGATGGTGAAACATTTATGTATCTTCTGTGAATCCAAGTTTCCATAGTCAGAGATATGGGTAGTGGTATTCATGGTCCTTCTATTAACCATGTGCATCTTTTCTTTTTTTCTCATCTTTCCATTGTTTCTAAAAATGTTATAAGAAGATAAGATATGGCTATATGTATATAACTGTAAATTTAATTGCCATATTTTAGAGCTATAAGTTTACCCTTATCTAGTCACTACAATCATGGTATTGCATGTGTCATCAATCTTGTTTAGACATTTCACCAAAGAGTAGCTAACGTTTTGTATTGTCGTATTTGACATTTCATTTTGTAAATAAATAGCAAACATATTAAGATCGGATGATGCATTTGAGTATGAGCATTTAGTATTCGAGTCTTGCATACTGCTTAATTAGATGTCACTTTAAACTTAAATTACTAATAACTAATTTATCATTTTTTTTTAAAGTATTAGAGTTAGACACAAATTTTGCTAAGAACACTTTCAATGACAACCGATGGTTAGAGATCATAAGTAGTAAGATGGATGTATACCTCACATATATTTTTGTGTGAATACTTTTTCATTCTTCTAATTTCGTTTAGAAAGGAAGCAAATATAGGAATAAGAATTTTTTACTGCCCTACATGTCTTCTTTGTATAAAAAGTGTGGTTAGCATAATTATGACTTTGATAATACGCATTTGTTTGCCTTTACGCCACTAAACATAGTAGCATTGTTCCTAATCCAATTGAAAAACGGATTCGTGGTTCTCATCTAATTCAAGCTTATCAATCATAAAGTTATTGCGTACGTTTTATGGCTTCCGTTTTTATATGATCTTGTTAATGAAAATTATATTTCATCATCAGGAATGCGTACAAAAGATTCAACACACATATATCAACTTTTGTGATACAAATGCATGCCTTTTGTAACCACTCAGGGGTAGTTTAGTGACAAAAGGTTTGTGACTATCAGACTATCACACTAAAAGATGTGAGGTCCCAAGTTCAATTCCTACTAAGTGCAAATAACTTTGAAGCATCCACGCAATTTTTTTAAAAAGAAGAGTTTTACTTAGTCGGCTAAAAGGTCAGAAACCATGACTACCAAAATATATTAAAAAAAATGCATGCCCTTTGATGTTATATGTGTCACAACTTGCGACCAGATAATAACATGTTAATGTTACCATTAGGAGTTCTAAATAAATCATGTATTTACATTTTCAAATCATTGCTTCTAATTTGTAAATACGGTCCTTATCTTACTTTTTTTTTTTTTGAAATCGAACCATCTGACTCGCCCAATAGATCCCTACTTATAAATCAATTATAATACTATATTAAAGAGCAGAAATCGAAATTCGTGCCCCTCTTAATGTCTCTCGGGTCAACCTGTAACACCCCCAAATTGGGTCGCAGCGGAATAAGGATCCGGGGCGTGTTACTTCTCAGATCAATAACACAAGATATATATAAAACGACCAAAAAGTCGTTTTAAAACTGATACATTGGATTTAACAAATATTCTTACAAATTAGTCCCGAGCTTTAACTTGTTCTTGTGATTATTACAAGATACTGGTCACCAAACAACTGAGTTTACAAATCATAATACAACCATATCCTTTAGCATGACATCCCAAAACAAAATCACCAATGTATACATTTTTTTTGGGGGGCCTTATCGTGCCTTATTGAACACCTGAAAAACATTGCTTTAAAACGTCATCAATAATGTTGGTGATTCTTTTAGGTTTGATTAATCATAATATGCTGGACTCCCCAAGACTTTCTCTGTGATTTTGCAACACATGCAGGCATCACAAAACCAGATTAAATTTTCCTAAGCTCATGACACTGAAGCTCGACAATCTTTCTCGCAATATATATATTGCGTTTTCTTCCGATGATGTTCAACCCTAAACATCCAATTCGACATGCTATATCGTTCGTTTCGGTGATAGCTAAAAATACCCGAACTGGGGAGGTCAATCCCAAATAGTCTTAATTCATAACATTCGCGCTCACATAATGTAATTCTCAACTACATCCTATGCAAATTGACAGTTCATTAATATATGGCTCTACTTGGGTTATCGCCTTACTTGGCAAACATGTAATCAACTATAAAATATACACTTGCGTCCAATTTATAAAACAAAGCATGTTTCCACCCCATAGTTATAAATCATTTTATATCGGTTAAAAATATTATGGGGGGGCTATGAAACTACTTGAGTTATGATTAATCCAAATTCACAGATAATGCGTCACGCAAATCGTCAGATGCAACCTATTTAAATAAGGTCGTATAAGCACTAATCGCTTTGATTAACTAACATCATATACAGGTCTATGTTAGTTACATCATACTATCGTTCGGGCTATCATAATCAAGAGGTCATGTAGTGAACGTATGAGGAGCTAGGACACTTTAAAATCCGTAAGTAAAGCAAAACTCGTGATTCGCCACCCCGAAGAGGCTCATTATGAAACTCCCTAGTAATATAGTACTTTTGTTAACTAAAATATAATTCTATGTAGCTCAATCACCATCTAATTGTTTTGGTAAAATTGCGTTTAATAAGTAAAAACGTTTATAATTACCGTTTTAGTAAATATAGCATAACTTTTGCGTTTTAAGCCTGATTTTGACGTTTCTTATGCCCACGCTTTCGTATTAGGACGAGTTATCATAATTTGACATTTTCATATTTTTGATCCTCTGATGAACAGTACTTTTACTGTTCATACCAGTTATAAATTCATTTTTATAGTTTTAGTTATCGTAAAACCCGTAAACGTCGTATTTTATTCGTTATAGCTCCGTTTTTAGCGATTATTTTGAGCACGTTCTCGTAATTTAAAGTTATATTTATTTATTAGGTTTACAAAAATAAATATTTCTGTCATGAACAGTAACTTTTATAAAAATAGTTTTATAAAAGTATTAATTGTCGTTAAACTCAGCGAATTCATAACCTCGTTCGTTATTTATGTTGAATATTTCGTTTCTTGTCCATTTTGGAATACTAAAAATATGTATTTTTTATTTTTTTTCGTTTAAAATAATACCAAACTTGCTGTTTGAATTATAATTTGTATTAAAAAGGTTTTCATTAAAAATTCTTTTACGATCTCGTTTTTATTAACGTGTATAGTAATTAGCGTAACTTTTTTGTTATTTATCCGTTTTTCAAGTTTCTTACATGCCCGGACTCGTCTTGAGATGTACTACCTTTTTAAAATGTCAAACCCACTGTTTGGATTTCGAATCCAAACAGCCCCTTAAGATATATGTATATCCTTACTTAGTTAACTTGTTTTAAACACTTTTTAACTATAATATTTACCACAACTCTTTTATAATTCTTATTATACTATTTTATATATATTATATAGTCCATAGATCATATTTTTGTCCTTGAGTCCAAGTTAACAACTCCATAACCTCACATGAAATCATGAAATCCTTAAGTAAACCTTTACTTACAATTTATGTATGAACATTTTACACTTAAACCAATATGATGTCATACTTATATATCCTTTATTTCATGATATTTACCAACATATAAAGCATGAATAAGTGTACAAAATGCTAACCACAAGTAAAAACTCTTTTACATGATTAAAAAGCCCTAAATGGTGATTTCACTACATATCATCATATATACACATAAAATCATGTTTATGAAATAATGAGAGTTTTAGATAACCTTATATGAGATGTAGTATGATAGCAAACAATATCTAAACCCTTGTTTAGATATCAACCCAAAGTTAACAAGCTTAGAAAACCCTAGTTTTCTTTTAAAAACCCTAGCTTTCTTCCTTTTCTTCAACACTTGAAATGATTAACCAAGGCTTCAAAATACTTTAAGGTATCTTAGATATGTTATATGAGAGTGTGTAAATGTAGTAGGATAAAATGTTATGGATGGTTCTTGGTTTTTATTGTTGGACGTGGGCAAGACAAGAGAAAAAGGGAAGAGTTTGATGATTTTTGTCAAGTGAAGTGATATATGTTATATCTTCTTGCAATATAGGAGTTATATAAGTGAATGACTAGTCAAAGTAAGGAAAACAAAGACCAAATATTATGGTCCAAGGGGG
>BQNB010072867.1:4834-32296 GCA_026074375.1 Tanacetum coccineum
GTGATAATGCAACAGATGCAGACATCACAAAATGTAATTACGTTTTCCTAAGCTCATGACACCGAAGCTCGACATAATTGAATACAATATATAAATATTGCTTACATTGCCCGTGACGATGTTCAACCCGTAACATCCAACATCCGACATGATATACGTTCGTTTCTAGTCACCCGAACGGGGAGGTCAATCATAAATAGATCTATCTATAATCATTCGCGCTCACATTCCAGTAATTGACAGTTCATGATTCATGGGCATAGTGGGTTATCGCTACTTAGGCAAAACGTAATCATGATAAAATGTACACTTGCATCCAATTTGTAAAACATGCATATGTTTCTCACCCCAAAACTTGTAAATCAATAATTGTAAAACATGGGGCTATGAACTCACCTTGAGTGAGTAAACTGATATTAAAATATCCTGAATAAAAACGCGTCGCGCTAACGCCCGAAAGCAACCTAGTTAATATATGTCGAATCAGTACTAATGTACTATGTCTAACAATTAACGTATATAATCCTATATAGTTATCATCATACTATTGTTCGGGCTATCATAATTAAGAGGTCATGACATGACGTACGAGGAGTTAGGACACTTTAAATCGTAAATCCAACAACTCGTCAATACGCCATCCGAAGAGGCCTCATTATGAAATTCCCTAGTAATATAGCATTTTGATAACTAATAACATATACATATTTCTATATAGCTATATCACCATCTAATCGTTTAAGAGAAATCATATTTGTAAAGTAAAAACGTTTATAATTATACCTTTACCAAAAATGACCTAACTTTATCGTTTTAACTCCGTTTCGCGCGTTTCTTACGTCCACGCTTTCGTATTAAGATGAGTAATCATAATATCATGTTTTTAAGTTTTTAACTTTCTGTGATGAATAGTGTTTTTACTGTTCACAACAGCTAACAATTTATCTTTACGTTTTAATTAGCGTAAAACCCGTAAATGTCGTATCTTATTTGTTATAGCTTCGTTTTTAGCGATTCTTGTGAGCATGTTTTTGTAATTAAAAGTTTTATCATATTATTGATGTTTACGAAGTATAAGTTACTGCCATGAATAGTAATTTTTATAAAATTTATTTTATAAAGTATTTAGCGTCGAAAACTCGTAACTAGTGTATCTTCTTCGTTATAAATTGGTTTTTCAAGTGTTCTATACAATGCCCCACAATCCTTGGGAGATGTAATATCTTTATAAAACCTAACATGGATGTTAACAAATTCGAACCAAAACAGCAAGTTTAAAGTTTGTTATTAAAACATGTTTTAAGCTTTATTTTAGTACCATTAAGCTTCAACACCTTATTACCATTACTTTACAACATTTATATCTTATGTCATACATATATTAAGTCTATTAGCTCATGTTTTGTCCAAGAGAGTCCATAGTACCAAGAGCACAAGTCCTTGCAATACTTTCACATCTAACTTAATAAGAAAACTCTTAGAAACCCTAATTTGTACATATATATGTTTGCTCTTAACCAACATGTTAAAACACTTATACATTCATTTTAACATGATATTAACATCCATATGACATGTAAATAAGTTCACAAAACATTAATCATATGTAAAAAATCCCTTTCACATATTCAAAAGTACCCTAAATGGTGATTTAGCTAAATATAACATATGAACACATAAAGTCTTAGTTATGAAATGATTAAGCTTTATATATAACCTTGTGTGGATGAGTAGGGAAAATAATAACAATCACACCCTTGTGATTAACAACCTTGGCTTGAAAAATTAGGATGAAACCCTAATTTTTCCAAGTAAACCATTTCTTCCCTTTTCTTGATTCCTTCCTTGCAAATGGTTAACCAACTCTTGAAACCACCTTAGTAAGTCTTAGATATGATGTGTATATGCTTGTATAATGATAGAAAATCAAGCAATGGATTATGTTAAAGGGGTATTTTTGGCCGTGGGTTTGGATGAGGAGGAAGAGAGGTTTTGTGATTTCTTTGATAAAGAAATGAAATGAATGAGCTTTCTAACACAAGGGAACCCCTATTTATACTACTAGGAGGTCATATGAAGATATTTGTGTGCCAAGTTGAGGCCATGCAAGGTGGCAAGACTTGGAAAGAAAGTTGAAGCTTATCTTGGATAAGTTTGGCTAGTCATGGTTCAAGTTGCATGCTAGATCTTTTATGAAGATATTTGTGAGCTTCTTGGTGACTCTTTGATCATCCTAGTCACTTATACACGTTCATATGCATGTGTATAAGTTAGGATATGTCTTTGATCTTTTATATAATGAATACTTGTATTATATGTTAATAAATGAAGTATAGATTGTGTAAAATGTATAACTTGCACATGGTAGAGTTTGATTTAATTTCATTTATGAAGAATATGAATAAAGTGATAAATACTTGAAGTTTTAAATAAACTTTAAGTATTGGGTACAAATTTTGGGTATTTGATGAAGCGTAGATAAGTTAACGTGCTTCCGGGAAGGCCTAAACGTATTTTATCGCGAAACGTAAACACTTAACGTAACCAATAAAAATAAAATGTGCAATGATAATAATTATCCTCTAAATAATCATATAACACTTGCTTGATGTAAACATTTAATTGTTTAATGCCCGTTTACATTGAATGATCATTTTTAGTTTACGCGATTTAGCTTAACGATTACGATTTAAAAGCAAACGCGTAAAACCCTAAAAATAAATTGTGAATTACATAATGTCATACAATGACCTAAAACACGAGGTGTTATAGTCTTCCCCCGTTAAATGAGCCTTGTCCTCAAGGCTTATCACACGGCACTTGACGACGGTGCAGTCTTGGTGAAGAGGTGTGGATATTTCTTCCTGAATTGATCTTCACGTTCCCATCCATTTTCGGGTGAATCAAAAATGGCCCAATCCCAGCAATCTTCTTGAGAAAACCAGACCACGCTTTATATGCTCAGCTTCAACGAAATACCTGAGTCACGTTTCAAAAAATCCAATCGTTTATCCGCCACGTTTCCCTTTTTTTTTCCCCCAAACGTTTGCCCGTTTGTATACGCGGCGTGAACTTATTGCCAATTGGTCCCTTCAACGTAATGCCATTTGCCTAGTCAACATATCCTTTGTTACGATTGCCAAATTTGATTGAATTGAACTCGTTCAAAACCTGATACCAAAACGTTTCATGCTTTTGTGATTGATATGTGTGAAAACACATATCCCGTTTTTGTATATCAGAGAATAAAAAACACCTAAAATTCTAAACCCAAAAATGTCCAAAAATATACTTGTATTTGTGTGTTTATGTGTGTTAATGGATTGCAGGTACGGATTATTCGCAAAAAAAAATCACTAGAAAACAGTATAAAAAGCAGGACCAAAAACTACACAAGAACGGAGAGCACAACAGAAGCCAAGGATTCAAAGCCAAAGCCAAAGTCAAGAAAGGTCAACCTCAGTCAAAGCTACTAGAAGACAAAATTCTCAAGTTACAAACTAGTCCTTCAAGTTTCCAAAGTTACACAAATGATCCCTAAGCCCATATTACCCTTTCATAAAAATCCGAGGGCCATTTATGCCAATAAACAACATAGGTGAAAGTTGTTTTATACTATTTAAACCTTTAACAATCACAAACACAAGGGCCAAAATTAGCCAATAGCCTAAAAAAACTTTCACAACTGTTTAACGACCTTAAATTTAAAAATAAGGTCGGGAATAAATGATATTTAACTATACACCCTTCTCCCCCGTATGAACCCAACCTATCAAAATCAAAAAGGGGTTTTTAATAAGTTAAAGGTCAAAATTGCAATTCAAAGGTCACGCACACGCATGCGAGTGAAAAACGTCATTCAAGCACTCCCATTGGTCAATCCCCATCAAAGAAGCACACGTGGATTTTGAGGAAGCACAAATGGAATGGATAAAATGCACTATAATGAGTGCAAAAGAAGCACAAATGACTCCTCAATCATTGGATTGCCAGCTTGGCAATCCATGTGCATAAACGTTCAATAAACAAACGAGACAAAAATCAAAGATCATAAAGAAAAAGAATGAAGGGCTATAAAAGAGACCTCAAGCATCACACACACCTAGTGTTAGATTTTCTTAGGTTTTAACTAGCTTTAAGAATTTACTATATTTGTGATTTTAAAAGCTTCCTAGTGAAATTTCTCAATCAAGTATTGTAAATGCAGCAGAGATCTATTAAGTATAATCAATTTTCTATTAATGATATTCGTGTTTTAAATCCAAAGTTTTTTATAGCTTAAAATGTCTTAAATGTTAAATAAGTCCAATAAATCTCTTTATACAACGCACTATAAAAACTTAGCTCATAAAAGACTTAAATACACATACACAAATGGCTGGAATGAAGAATGAGATTTATCTGGTGTATAGAGTTGTAGGGCAACATATAGGATAATTGAAATAACTTTCTTAAAGCTTATAAAGCTCTCTAACAATAAGCTTAGGGCTCTGTGTAAAGCTCTTGCTTAAGAGCTATATATAATCTCTGTTTAGCTGAGACTTGAGGTAACCTTTCATTTCCTTTATTGCAGTTTTCATTGTAGCTAAAAAGAGAGAGTGGATGGAGATCGATAATTTAACTTTTTTAGTGGAGGGAAGCGCGCGTTACAAAGGAATATTTGTAATCTGCTTATTTAACTCTTATTTGTTGGCGACTTAACTTTGTGCTTATTTAAAAATCTTAATATGCTTATATTGAACAAGTTTGACTTATCATGTTTTGCTTATAATAATCTAGATCTTAGAATTTTATTATTTTGTCTAAAAATCTCTAAAAAACCAAAAATACTAGCATAATCATTAGCTTTTTGTTATTTGCTTATTTGTTGATTGGTAAATGCTATTTAGGTTTATTATAAGCTATTTAATATCTGGTCTTATATGTTTTAATGTTAAAAATCATTTTTAAAAGTTAAATTATGCAAAACTGTTTTTAAAAGGGGTGTTTGGTTAAGCTTTGTTTTACCTTTAAAAGTCAAAACTATTTGGTAAATTCTCTTTGTTAAGTTGTAATATCTTATTTGATAAGGATTTGAAAAGAATGGAAGGGTTAGTTTAAGCTTTAAAAGATTTTGAAGCTTAATTTGTGTGTTCTAGCACCAGGGGACTTTTTCCCTTGTGCTTTGCTTGTGAAAACTTGATCCAAGCTTCCTTATGCTTGGATCTTGTTTGTGTAGTGCTTAAACACTCCTCTTGAGTGTGTTCATAGCAGGCCTTCCCTCAAGGAAACCTGCTAATTCGAGTTTTGTGTTCATATATGCAAACTGCATCAACAGTAAAAAAGGGATAAAAGCCTTTTTCATACTCAAAATTAAGATAGTAATATTAGGTTTTAAGTTTTGAAAATTGGTGCACAACTAGATTTAAGGTAGTTCTTAATCTGTTTTAGCTTAATTTAGGGTAAAGAGCTTAATTGCTTATTTGTTTTCAGCTGTCAAAACTAGTTTAAGTAATTTTCATAAACAGTTTTAAAAACCAAAAAATAGAATAGAAAGCCTTTTTGCATAGCTTTTTAATTAAGTTCCTGAGTTTCAAAATGGTTTTCAAAAGCTTTTTCAAGTAGCTTTTTGGTCATACTTTAAGTAGGTGTTAAGCTTATTGTCATAAGGATCCTTTAGTGTGCTTATTTTTAAGCACAAAGTAGCCCCTTTGTCTGTTTGATCACCAGTACTAACCTTAAGTTAGTACTGTTGGTTTTAAGTTAGTACTGGTAGGCTTATTTGAGCTTATTCCTTTTCACAATCAGCTTATTAGGGAAGATTTAGCCTAGGGTTAGCTTATTTAGTGTAGGAATAGCTTATTTAGGTGATTAGCTTATTAGTTCTTAAAAATTTGTTAAAAAAGCCAAAAAAAGAGCAAAAGTAGATTTTAGCTTATTAACTGTTCCTTTGCTTATTTTCTTTCTTAAAATACTTATAGCCTAGGTTAGGAGCTTATCTACAGCTTATTTAGCAAAATTCGTAGCTTAATATAGTTTTCTAGCTTAATTAGTTAAGAAAAAGCCCAAAAAAGAGTTTAAGTGTAACTGTCATCTTACTTAGCTTATTTCTAGCTTATTCAGTGCTTATAAAATATAGTTGCCTTTGTTAAAGTTGCTTAGTTATAGCTTATTTACAACTTTGCTTTTCAAAGTTTTGCTAAAAACCAAAAAGGGGAAACGGGGAAGCAGGCGTAAGCCTAGACTCGAACCCCCCGACCTCAACCCATCTCAACCCCTTATAACACCCGCACACTACCATCTGCCCTTGGGACTTTTTCATTCATACTTCGCACAATTTAATATATAATACCCCTCTTTTCCTCTTTATTATTTTCATTAAACACTTGAGGACTTCTGACAAGTGCTTTCATTCTTTTTCCCGGCTTTAGTGACTATAAGCTCCTAACGAGCTATATTTTTCCACAAATCTTTATAGTATTACCCACTTTTAGTAATTTTTTATAAATTTAGTTTCGTAGTTTAGTATTTTTAGTGAATTAAATTAGTTTTAAACTTTAAAAATTCATAAAAAAATAAAAAAATAATCAAAAAAATATTAATCTTTTTTAGAAAATTTTATTTTATGACATAGTTACTAGGAAAATTAGTTTTACTCTCGTAGGGTAATTTTTGCAAAATCTCATTTTCTAAAGAACGGGATTCGTTCCCGTTCTCGTTTTTGAGTTTCCGAGTTCGTTTTAGCTTCGTTTTAGGTCTAGTCTTCTTTGTTCTTACTTTGTAGTCATATAAAACTTATAAAAACCAAAAAAATTAGTTTAGGGTTAAAAATCGTTAATTTAGGTTTTTGAGTCGCGTATCTTAATCGTTTTAGTAATTAATTGCCTTTAGTTGATAATTTTTGTTTTCTTTAGTCATAAATTTAGTTAATTACTCCAAATATCTTATATCTTATTTGAATCATAATCCGAACAAAAGCAAGGTTTCAATTTTACGAGTTGTTGGGGGAAACGACCCGGGGAGTTATACTTCCTGGTAATACGTGTGATATATTATTGTGTGAATTTTCCTCAAGGGTAACTTGGGAATTTTCTTATATATATTTTTGGTATTATTATTATATACTATTTACAACGAATCAATTTTTGGCGCCGTTGCCGGGGATATCAAACATTACTTTTGGGACGACCCCTTTCTATTTAGGATCTGTGCTGACCAAGTGATCAGGCGATGTGTAGCTGGCCAAGAAGCTGTTGACATCCTCACAGCTTGTCATAGTGGACCCACCGGGGGACACTACGGGGCCAACTACACCGCCAAAAAGGTTTTTAACTCAGGATTTTATTGGCCCACCATTTACAAAGATGCCCATGAGTTAGTAAAAAATTGTGACTCGTGCCAGCGTCAAGGAAAAATTTCACAACTTGATGAGATGCCTCAAAATTCTATCCAAGTTTGTGAAATCTTTGATGTCTAGGGCATAGACTTCATGGGACCATTTCCGTCATCCAAAGGAAATAAGTACATCCTAGTAGCCGTTGACTATCTTTCAAAATGGGTTGAAGCGAAGGCGCTCCCCACCAATGATGCTAGGGTGGTAGTTAAATTTCTGAAAGCCCTGTTTGCTAGATTTGGAACCCCACGGGCCATCATCAGTAATCGAGGAACACATTTCTGTAATGACCAATTTTCCAAAGTACTTCAAAAATATGGTGTTACACATAGACTTTCAACCTCATATCACCCGCAAACAAGCGGTCAGGTGGAGGTTTCCAATAGAGGATTAAAAAGAATTTTAGAAAGAACAGTAGGTGAGCATCGAGCGAGTTGGGTTGATAAACTTGATGACGCCTTGTGGGCTTTCCGTACCGCTTTCAAAACCCCGATCGGGTGTACTCCTTATCAGCTGTTATCGTCGGGAAAAGCATGTCTTAATGAAACACTAAGGTTGATGAAGGGTTTGGGATCTTTTCGGCTGGTAGGGCTCTTTGAGGGTGTTGTGGAAATGTGAGATGCTGATGGGAGAAGGGGGTCAAAGGAAATTGGAGAGGGGTGAGTGAATAGTTTGTGCGGTGGAGAGCTGATTTGAATGGAGAAATTGTCTAGGATTGGGGGGAGGACCCATACGAGCATGATCCTAAACCTACTTGGGCCTTTAAAAAAATGGACCAATTTTTTGACGCTAAATCAGCCGGATCACCGTAAGGTTCAACTCAATGAACTAAATGAACTTCGGGATCAGGCTTATGAGAACTCTTTAATTTATAAGGAGAAAACGAAAAAGATTCACGATGCTAAGATCAAGAACCGTGAGTTTCACGTGGGAGATCGTGTTCTTCTTTTTAACTCTAGATTGAAGTTGTTCTCTGGCAAACTTAAGTCCCGATGGTCTGGACCATTCACCATAACCGAAGTGTTTCCATATGGCACTGCCAAATTGTCTCACACCGACGGTTCAAACTTCAAAGTTAATTGCCATAGACTTAAACACTACTATGGAGGGGACATTCCACCAATGATTGTCCCAGATCTCCAGACTTTCCCTAAGGACAAATAAATTCAGGGATCGAGTCGAGCTTGAGACTCGGTTACCAAAAACAAGCTGCTTCGTGGGAGTCACCCCATGCTTATCCTTTCTATTCTCTTTTTCTTTTCTAACAATAATGTGTGTGTTGTGAGAAGGCTAGCTTTTTCCGATCTTGTTGTCTCTACTGTGATTTGTTTGCAGGATTTGCCCCATAAATTTGTGAAGCCTCTTATGTCGGTGAATTGTCCCGGATCATTCAAGCTTCCTAGACATTGCATGCTTCTAGTTTGGGGAAGTCCAATATCCTAATCTTATCGATTCTCATTATCTTTGCATAATTAATAAATGGCTTAGATTTATGAAGAGACCCAGCCTAAAACATTGAGGATAATGTTTCGTTTAAGTTTGGGGGGGGGGGAAACTAATGATTTGATTGTAGCTACCTTTCCGTTTTCTTCGACTTAACCCCCGTTTTTCTTCCAGCAAAAAATTTTAAAATTTTTATATATAAAAAGAACATAAAAAATAAAAAAATGATGAAAAAATGAAAAAATATAATAAGTTTTGACATGAATGTAGGTTTATCCGAGTTGGGAGAAACGAGAAAGTAATATGTTGACGCCGATCGATACGTGTTAAGTTCTAGCTGCTTTTCCCCTTAACAATTAATATGATATCAGTTTGTGCTAGTCTCATGTAGGCTTTAAACATGCTTGACTTGAATCGTTAGTAAATGAAGACTTGTGCTAATCTCAAGTAGATTTTAATTTGCCGAGTTGGAATTTATATAGGCTAAGCATTTGCGAGCTTCTTTCTTAGAAGTTTTAAATTGCAAAGAATAAGAAATGATAGTGTCGATTACGCATATAGTATGCTAAATACAAGGTTATTTTGAAAACATAAAGCGCTATTATAAAAAATAACTTGTGTGTTTTTCTCGCCTTGCTCTTAAAATGATTAAACATACGTGCTCTTTTTGATTTTTACAAATTAGAGTTTAATCACTCTTAAAAGTCTAATCGACATGTCTAGAGAAAAAGCTTTATCGATGACATCATTTGTAAATAAGAATGTTGGTTCAAATTAATAACTTGATTTTCTAAAAAGAAGTTTTTCTATTCCAAAAATATGGAATGTATAATGTTAAAAAAAAATAAAAAAATCTGCTGAAAAAGGAAAAAATAAATAAATAAGTGTTGCTATATTAAGTATCTATAATCCTCGTCAGAATACTTCATCGTGTCGGAGGCGTGGCCGATGTTGGAGTTTTCATATAAGGCGAGGGCCTCCACCGAAATATGGCCTCAGCCTCTTGTCAGTCAGGACGCCCGATGTGGATGACGTACTAAAGGGTGGAGGTTTTATATTATCATATTTAGGGCTGGTGTCATAATAAGTACACGGACTCTTGTCGGAGGCGAGGCCGATGTAACGTCGAAAGAAAAGACACCGGTTCTAAGTCAAATAATGTTTAATAATGTTGCAAGTAAGAAAATCAATAGTAAAAGCTTCATTTTTCTCAGAACAATTGTATTTTTGTTGACACCTAATAGTGCAAAATCTACAAGAGCTTTTTCATCCGCAATTTCCATTCGTCTCGATAATATATTCTCCGAAGGGTCTCAAAAACCTTTGCACTTACCCGATGACGGTGGATGCTAGCGAAGACAGTCATTCATAGGCAAAGTGAACCAACGATTGGTTAAGCAAGGAGGTTTATTGTTTGATTTGGAGAGTTGTGAGTCTATACTATGTTATTAACATATTAGCTCAAAAGGCCCAATAAAGCATAGACGGTTACAACTATTTGAACTTAGTGGGATATTAATGTTGAATTAATTTGAGCACATACACCTAAATATATGATATATGTCGAGAGGAGAATTCACAAGTTGTAATTATTAGTAGTCTTAGCATCTTAGTTTGTACTTAACGGTGATCTTATTTTTAAGCTTAGTATGAGAGGAGTAAAAATTAGCCCCGGGGACGTCTCCGGTTAAGTCAACTTGTTCGGGTGCGTCCCATTTCGGGTGGAATCTAAAAATGGCCCAAGCATCTTCTTGAGAAAACGAGACCCCTTTATGCTCGTCACGTAAATACTTTGAGCCCGTTTCAAAAAATCCAAATCGTTTTCGCCACTTTTCCCCAAACGTTTGGCCCGTTTGTACGCGGCGTTGAACTTTTGGCAATTGGCATTCAACGTATGCCATTTGCTAGTCAACATATCCTTTGTACGTTTTTGCAAATTTTTTGAATTGAACTCGTTCAAAACCTGATACCAAAACGTTTCATGCTTTTGTGATTGATATGTGTGAAAACACATATCCGTTTTGTATCGAAATAAACCCTAAATTAACCAAAAATATCCAAAATATACTTGTATTTGTGTGTTTTGTGTGTTTATGGATGTGCAGGTACGGATATGCAAAAATCACTAGAAAACAGTATAAATCAAACAAAAACGGACACAAGAAACGGGAGAGCACAAGAGAAGCCAAGGATTCAAAGCCAAAGCCAAAGTCAATAAAGGTCAACCTCAGTCAAAGCCACTAGAAGACAAAATTCTCAAGTTACAATCTAGTCCTTCAAGTTTCCAAAGTTACACAAATGATCCATAAGCCCATATTACCCTTTCATAAAAATCCGAGGGCCATTTATGCCAATAATGAAAGTTGTTTTATACTATAACTTTTACTTCACAAACACAAGGGCCAAAATTGCCAATAGCCTAAACTTTCACCTGTTTTACCCCTTATAGTTAAAAATAGGTGGGAAAAAACGTTATTACTATTCACCCTTCTCCCCCGTTTAACCCACTTGTCAAATCAAAGGGGTTTTTTATAATTAAGGGTCAAAGTGTGCAATTCAAGGGTTCACGCACACCATGGCAGGGAAAAACGTCATTCAAGCACTCCCATTGGTCAATCCCCATCAAAGAAGCACACGTGGATTTTGAGGAAGCACAAATGGAATGGATAAAATGCACTATAATGAGTGCAAAAGAAGCACAAATGACTCCTCAATCATTGGATTGCCAGCTTGGCAATCCATGTGCCTAAAGTTCATCAAACGGCTAAAAATCAAGATCAAAAAGAGAGAAAGAATGAAGGGCTATAAAAGAGACCTCAAGCATCATATACACCTAGTGTTAGATTTTCTTAGGGTTTTAGTAGCTTTTTAAGATTTAGCTTATTATATTTTAAAAGCTTTCTTAGTGTAATTTGTCTTTCAAGTATTGTAATCAGCAAGTTCTATTAATATAAATCAAGTTTTCTATTTAAAATTCGTGTTTTAAATCCAAAGTTTTTTATAGCTTAAAATGTCTTAAAAGTGTAATAAGCTCTTATAATCTCTTATAATCTCTTATAAGCTACTATAAGCTCATAAAATCTTAAAAATACTCATCACAAATGCTGGAATGAAGAATGGATTTATGGTTTAGAGTTGAGGGCAACATATAGGATATTTGAATAAGCTTTCTTTAAAGCTTATTGAGCTTAAGCAATAAGCTTAGGCTCTAGTGAAAGCTCTTGCTTAAGAGCTTATAGATCTCTGTTTAGCTGAGATCTTGAGGTACCTTTCTTTTTCCTTTTATTGCTTTTCATTTGTAGCTTAAAATTCTATAAAAATCCAAAAATATTTGTATCTGCTTATTTACTGCTTATTGTTGGCTTATTTGTGCTTATTTATATCTTAATATGCTTATTGATCATGTTTGCTTATCTGTTTTTGCTTAATATAGTCTAGATCTTAGAATTTTATTATTTTGTCTAAAAATCTCTAAAAAACCAAAAATACTAGCATAATCATTAGCTTTTTGTTATTTGCTTATTTGTTGATTGGTAAATGCTATTTAGGTTTATTATAAGCTATTTAATATCTGGTCTTATATGTTTTAATGTTAAAAATCATTTTTAAAAGTTAAATTATGCATTGAAAGGGCTGTTTTGGTTTAGGTTTGTTTTGACCCTAAAAGTCAAAACATGGTTAAGTGGTAATTGGCATTAAGTCCATGTTAAGAATCGTTTTAATAAGTTTTTAAAGAATTTTCAAACATTAGTTTTCAAAAAGCAAAACACGTTACATGCTTTATTTAATGAATACTTGCACCCAGGGGAATACTTCTTCCTCTTTTCTTGGTTGCTAAAATTTAATCCAAGCTTTCATAAGCTTGGTTTTTGAGTGATTTGTGTTTAAACACACTCAATAAGAGTGTTTTGTGCAGGTTTACCTCTTAAGGTAACCTGACAACGTTGCGGTTGCTTACTTGGTCAATTGCATCAGGGAGGTATAAAAGATAAAAACCCATTATCACGTTTAAAAATTTAAGCAAGTAAAATTAAGGTTTAAGTTTATGAAAATTGTGCACAAACTCAGATTCACTAAGATATTACCTAATTAAAAAGAAATTAAAAACTGTTTACACACTTATTTCAGGTAAAGAGCTTAATTGCTTATTTGTTTTCAGCTGTCAAAACTAGCTTAAGTCATTTTCATAAACTTTTCAAAAACAAAAAAAAATAGAACATGTAGCCTTTTTTATTAGCTTTTTAATTAAGTTCCTGAGTTTCAAAATGGTTTTCAAAAGCCTTTTTAAGTAGCTTTTTGGTCATACTTTAAGTAGGTGTTAAGCTTATTGTCATAAGGATCCTTTAGTGTGCTTATTTTTAAGCACAAAGTAGCCCCTTTGTCTGTTTGATCACCAGTACTAACCTTAAGTTAGTACTGTTGGTTTTAAGTTAGTACTGGTAGGCTTATTTGAGCTTATTCCTTTTCACAATCAGCTTATTAGGGAAGATTTAGCCTAGGGTTAGCTTATTTAGTGTAGGAATAGCTTATTTAGGTGATTAGCTTATTAGTTCTTAAAAATTTGTTAAAAAAGCCAAAAAAGAGCAAAAGTAGATTTTAGCTTATTAACTGTTCCTTTGCTTATTTTCTTTCTTAATATAGCTTATTAGCTAGGTTTTAGCTTATCTACAGCTTATTTAGCAAATTCGTAGCTTAATATAGTTTTCTAGCTTAATTAGTTAAGAAAAAGCCTAAAAAAGAGTTAAATTGTAACTGTCATCTTACATAGCTTATTTCTAGCTTATTCAGTGCTTATAAAATATAGTGGCCTTTGTTAAAGTTGCTTAGTTATAGCTTATTTACAACTTTGCTTTTCAAAGTTTTGCTAAAAAACAAAAAGGGGAAACGGGGAAGCAGGGGTGAGCCTAGACTCGAACCCCCGACCTCAACCCATCTCAACCCCTTATAACACCCGCACACTACTATCTGCCCTTGGGACTTTTTCATTCATACTTCGCACAATTTAGTATATAACCCCTCTTTCTCTTTTATTTTCATTAAGCACTTCGAGTGCTATATTGCTTTTTCCCGGCTTATTGACTTAAGCTCCCATCGAGCTTATATTTTTCCCACAATCTTTATAGTATTACCCACTTTTAGTAATTTTTTAGAAATTTAGTTTCGTAGTTTAGTATTTTTAGTGAATTAAATTAGTTTTAAACTTTAAAAATTCATAAAAAATACAAAAATAATCAAAAAAATATTTATCTTTTTTAGAAAATTTTATTTTATCACATAGTTACTAGGAAAATTAGTTTTACTCTCGTAGGGTAATTTTTGCAAAATCTCATTTTCTAAAGAACGGGATTCGTTCCCGTTCTCGTTTTTGAGTTTCCGAGTTCGTTTTAGCTTCGTTTTAGGTCTTGTCTTCTTTGTTCTTACTTTGTAGTCATATAAAACTTATAAAAACCAAAAAAATTAGTTTAGGGTTAAAAATCGTTAATTTAGGTTTTTGAGTCGCGTATCTTAATCGTTTTAGTAATTAATTGCCTTTAGTTGATAATTTTTGTTTTCTTTAGTCATAAATTTAGTTAATTACTCCAAATATCTTATATCTTATTTGAATCATAATCCGAACAAAAGCAAGGTTTCAATTTTACGAGTTGTTGGGGGAAACGACCCGGGGAGTTATACTTCCTGGTAATACGTGTGATATATTATTGTGTGAATTTTCCTCAAGGGTAACTTGGGAATTTTCTTATATATATTTTTGGTATTATTATTATATACTATTTACAATGAATCAGTGACCTTCCGACATTATTATCCTCTTAAACAGCCACGTAACATGTTGCAAGCAATTTTTCTTCGACTGGTAGCCAACGGTCCGCTGCTACCGGCTCTTGGGGCTCGTCTTCAACATTTTTCCCCTTTTTGATTTTGTTTTTTTGCGACCGCCTTTTTTTGGCGAATCGACTTGTCGAGGTTGAGTGAGTGATTAGGAAGTTTCTGAGTTGAATGATAGTGAGTTTTGTTGTAGATCTTGGAATTCACGGTTTATGACTTGTGATTGTTGCCATCGGAAAAAAGCTTGTTGTTGTTCTTGTTGGTATTGTTGAAACAGTTCCGGCGTCATCGACGCGTTGAGGGGATTCATAAAACCGTTGTTGGGAAATTCGGACATTTTTTTATTGCTAAAAAGATGTATATTTTTATTTGAAGAGTGGTGAATTTGTATTTGGTAATGTGTTGTATATATAGTGAGTTGTGTGGGGGGGGGGGAGGGTAAAATGAATTTTTTTTAATAATTCAGCCGTTTCAGGGGGTAAAACCAATGTTGCAAAAATCGCGAGTCGCTAGCCGGGCGGTCGACCACCCTGTAGCCTGTAATCGGTCTAGGCGCGATTAATCGGTTTTGCAAATTTTATATATAAATTTCAAAGTTACTTGTATGAGATGGATACAACACTTTAAATACACTAAAATTAAATGAGTTCAAAGTTACATTGTTCAAAACATAGACATAGATAATAAAAGTTAACAGTTAACAATTCAAAGTCACATTGTAAAAAAAATGTTTGACTTTCGTTGACCGATTAGGCCGATTTGATCGATTTTTGTCCGATTTGACCGATTTTTGACCGATTTGACCAATTTTTTACCCATTTTTGACCAGACCGATTTTTCACCTGATTTGCCTTATTTTCCAAGGTGTATGGCCGAGTAGCGATTAATCGGCGATTACAAGGCCGCCTAGGCCAATTTTTGCAACATTGACTGCTAGTATAAAAGTTACTACTGTTAGTGTAACTTAGTACTGCTAGTATATGCTAGTACTGCTTGAGTAAAGTTACAACTGTTAGCATAAAGTTAGTACTGCTAGTGTAACTTAGTACTGCTGATGAAGAATGAAGAAAATATTCTAAGTAGTTACTACTGCTTGTACACAGTTAGTGCTGCTAGAATAAAAGTTAATGTTGCTGGTTACAACTACTGAAAGATTACAACTGCTAGAAGAGTTTCTACTGTCAGAATGATAAAGACAAGAGAAAGGATAAAGATGAAGATTGTTTATCAAGATTGCTTACGGGATAAGTATGAGATATTTTTGTAAAAGATACGTATAAGTTATTTGTTTAGAAGATCATGATAACTTAGAAAAATATTGTAAGTCTGTTAGGACTCCTTGGTGTATAAAAAGAAGTCCTAGGGTATAGAGTTTAATGCACCAAAATTGTATCAATTTAGATATCTAGAAAAGTGTTATTCGTAGGTTCAATGTTTTGTAAACCCTAACACTATTAAGAGTGTTCGTTTTATATTGAGGTTGAAAGTTTAAGTAAACTGTTTGTTATTGATCTTGTTTATTACTGTTTCATTAAAATTCTTCTTAGTATCATTGACTAGATTTCGCAGTCTTTGATATTCATAATCAAAGTTTCTGTCATAGTTGTTTTGGATTTATTCAATACAACTTAAGCTTATACAAGCTAAGCAAGATCTATTATATTGGGGTCAACAAGTGGTATCTGATCTTGTGAGAAGCTTTGAATAAGAAGAAACTTTACTACACACAAGATCTACTTTTTCAAGAAACAATGGAGTCTTAGTCTACTCAAACCATCAAGATACCCCTACTCCAACCTGGTGAGTATGATCTCTAGAATATGAGGATGGAGCAGTACCTACAGTGCATTGATTACACTCTATAGGAGATAATAGAAAAT
Organism: Tanacetum coccineum; assembly: GCA_026074375.1. Taxonomy (NCBI): domain Eukaryota; kingdom Viridiplantae; phylum Streptophyta; class Magnoliopsida; order Asterales; family Asteraceae; genus Tanacetum; species Tanacetum coccineum. The sequence goes on from BQNB010072867.1 coordinate 21,356, forward strand.
GGTAATGCACCCATAGTAACAAAACTTGTTGATGGTAAGGAGACTGCTATCCCTCCTACAAGTGTTGAAGAGAAGGCATAAAAAAGGCAGAATTAAAGGCAAGAAGCACTTTGTTGATGGCCTTACCTAATGAGCATCAATTAAAGTTCAACTCATACAAGGATGCTAAGACACTAATGCAGGCTATTGAGAGCAGATTTAGAGGTAATACTGCTACAAAGAAAACTTAGAAAAATCTTCTGCAGCAGCAATATGAAAACTTTGCTGCATCCAGCACAGAAGTGATTGAGCAAACCTATGAAAGGCTTCAAAAGCTAATTATTCAACTGGAGATGCATGGTGAAGTTATCTCTCAAGAAGACATCAGGTTGTTCTTGAGAAGTTTATCACAAGAATGGGCTATGCATACTATAGCGTGGAGGAACAAATCAGAGATTGAGACATTGAGTTTGGATGACCTCTTTAACAACCTGAAGGCTTATGAATCAGAGGTCAAGGGGCATCTAGCTCAACCACAAATTCACACAATGTAGCCTTTCTGTCCTCTAGCAGCACTAATAATGCATCTGGAGCAGTTAATAATGCTTAGGGTGTTAATACTGCTAGCACTCAGGGTGCTGCTGATAGCTCAAAACTGTTGAAAATTTGAGTAATGCAATGATTTATTCCTTCTTTGCTAGCCAACCAAGTATTGCACAACTTGATAATTAAGATCTTTAACAAATTGATCCTGATGATCTAGAAGAGATGGACTTGAGGTGGAACATTGCTATGCTAACTATGAGAGCACAAAGATTCCTGAAGAATACTGGAAGGAAGTTGGACATGACCAACAAAGAAAGAATTGGGTTTGACAAGTCCAAGGTAGAATGTTTCAACTGTCAAAAGAAAGGACACTTTGCAAGAGAATGCAAGGCTCTCAGGAATCAAGACAGCAGAAATAAAGAGCCTACAAGAAAGAATGTGCCAGTTGAAGAAACTACTTCAAATACCTTAGTGTCTCAGTGTAATAGCATTGGCTATGATTAGAGTGACCAAGCAGAAGAAGGTCCAACCAATTTTGCTCTCATGGCTTATTCTTTAACAAGTTTAAGTTCTTCTACAAACTCTGAGGTATCTAATGACTCAAATTGTTGTTCATCTTGTTTAGAATGTGTAAAAAAACTTAAAGAACAAAATGAACAATTAGTTAAAGACTTAAAACAGCTAGGGTAAGTGTTGTCTCTTATAAAACTGGTTTAGAATCTGTAGAAGCTACACTGTTAGTCTTTAAGAAAAATGAGTCTGTGTATGAGGAAGATATAAAACTCTTAAAACGTGAACTTTATTTAAGTGATTTAGATACTACAGAGCTTAAAAGGACGTTGGAGTTGGTTACAAAAGAAAAAGACGAGGTTCAACTTACAATACAAAAATTTGAAAATTCATCAAAAAGCCTAAGTGAACTTCTAGACAGACAGATATTGGATAAGTGTAAAACATGATTAGGGTATAATGTTGTCCCACCTCCCTATACTGGGAATTTTATGCCACCAAAATCTGATTTAGTTTATCCTAGTCTAGATGATTTTGTGAATGAGTATGTTAGTGAGTCTGTAGTTGAAAAGCCTTCTGTTAAGACTAATGAACCTAAGACTACTAGGAAAGAAAATAGAGCCCCAATTATTAAGGATTGGGTGTCTAAAAGTGAGGAAGAAGATGTGCCTAAGATTAAAACTATTAAGATATTTAATAAACCTAGTTTTGCTAAGATAAACTTTGTTAAGTCTACTAAGCAAGTAAAATCTCCTAGGAACACATCAGTTGATAAAAATAGGCAAAACACACCTAGTCCTAGAGGAAACAAGAGAAATTAGAATCAGCAGATGTCTCAAAAATTAGGGAATGATTTTGAGATGTTCAACAAAACTTGTCATGTGTGTGGTAGTTTTGAACATATAGGAAAGATTGCAATAACTGGTATAATAATCAAAGGTTTGAAAAACCAGTTTGGACCAATGTTCAAAAGGTGAACAAACATAATTTCTCTAAATTAACTCACCCCAGTCCAAAAAGGAACATGGTTTCAAGAACAGTCTTAACTAGGTCTGGCCTAATTTCATTTAATGCTGCTAGACCAGTTAATACTGTTCAACCAAGAACAGCAGTGAATAATGCATGACCCATGAAGAATGTTATTAATAATGCATATTCAACTTTTAGAAGGCCTTTTAACAAAATAATAGCAGCTAATAACATTAATTTTAATAAGAGGGTTAATACTGTTAATGATAAAAATGTTAATGCTGCTAGGCCAAATGCAGTAGTTAATACTGCTAGGCCAAAAGCAGTTCTTAGTGCTGTTAAGGGAAACAAGAGAAATTCTGTTAAGGCCTCAGCATGTTGGGTTTGGAGACCAAAACATAAAGTCTTAGACCATGTCTCCAGAAACAATGGTGCATCAATGTCTTTTAAAAGATTTGACTATGTTGATGCACAAGGCAGATCCAAGTCAGTAATGGCTTGGGTCCTTAAAAGAAACTAATTTTCCTACCATTATGTGCAGGGCAATCCACAGCAAGATTTGAAAGATAAAGGAGTGATTGACAGTGGATGTTCTAGGCACATGACAGGAAACAGATCCTATCTTACAGATTATAAAGAAATTGATGGAGGATTTGTTGCCTTTGATGGTAATTCCAAATAAGGGAAAATTATTAGGAAAGGTAAAATGAGAATTGGTAAAATGGACTTTGAAGATGTGTATTTTATAAAGGAACTAAAGTTTAACCTCTTCAGTGTCTCACAAATGTGTGACAATAAGAATAGTGTTCTTTTTACTGATACTTCATGTGTTGTTCTGTCTCCAGACTTTAAGTTAACTAATGAAAGTCATGTTTTGCTTAAAGTTCCTAGAAAGGATAATATATACAGTGTTGATTTAAAGAATGTTGTTCCTCAAGGAGGTCTCACTTATCTCTTTGCAAAAGCCACATCAGATGAATCTAATCTTTGGCATAGGAGGCTTGGTCATGTAAATTTCAAAACAATGAATAAACTGGTAAAGGGAAACCTTGTAAGTGGTTTACCTTCAAAACTTTTTGAAATTAATCAAACATGTGTTGCTTGTCAGAAGGGAAAGCAACACAGAGCTTCTTGTAAGTCCAAAACTGTCAGTTCAATCAGCCAACCATTACAAATGTTGCACATGGACTTATTTGGCCCAACATTTGTAAAGAGTTTAATGAAAAAGATGTACTTCCTAGTTGTCACATATGATTTTAGTAGGTTTAGTTGGGTTTTATTTTTAGCCACTAAGGATGAAACTTCTGAAATCCTTAAAATATTTATAACAGGCATAAAAAATCTAATATACCTTAAGGTGAAAGTGATTAGATGTGACAATGGGACTGAATTCAAGAATAGGGTCATGAATCAGTTCTGTGAAATAAAGGGCATTAAGAGGGAATTTAGTGTTGCTAGGACTCCACAACAAAATGGAGTTGCAGAAAGGAAAAATAGGACACTAATAGAGGCTGCTAGGACTATGCTAGCTGATTCAAAATTGCCAATAACTTTCTGGGCTGAAGCAATTAATACTGCTTGTTATGTCCAAAATAGGGTGTTAGTTATCAAGCCTCACAACAAGACCCCTTATGAACTTTTTCTATGTAGAAAAACTGCCTTAAATTTCATGAGACCATTTGAGTGTCCTATTATAATCCTTAATACCATAGATCACCTAGGTAAATTTGATGGAAAGGCTGATGAAGGATTCTTTGTAGGATACTCTACCAATAGCAAAGCATTCAGAGTATTCAATAGTAGAACTAGGATATTAGAAGAGAACCTGCATGTTAAGTTTAGTGAGGATACACCTAATATTGCAGGAGGAACGTGGACCAATTGGCCTTGATATAGATTGCACTAACAGATTTCTTATGAACTATAAGCCAGTTGTTGCAGGGAATCAATCTAATGGTAATGCAAGTACAAAAGCATGTGATAATGCAGGTAAAGCTAGAATGGAGACAATACCTGGCAAAGATTACATACTGCTACCATTATCCATTCAAGATCCACCATTCTCTTCTAGTTCAAAGGATTCTCCTGATGCTGGATTCAAACCATCAGGGGAGGAGGAAAAGAAGGATGCTGAAGATCCAGAGAATGAAAGTGGAAATCCAACTGAAGGGAAAAATAGTGAGGTTTCAAGTACAAATAAGCCAAGAATTAATCAAAAGAAGGATGACGATATTAACAACACTAACAATATTAATACTGCTAGTGATAGAAACAACACTAACAATGTTAATGTTGTTAGTTCAACTGTTAATGCTGCTGGCTCAGAATTTAATGATGTTGATCTTAAAACAAGCATTGGACTTCCAAATTATCCAAATATGCCTGAATTGAAAGATATTATTTATTTAGATGATGATGAAGATGTTGGTGCAGAGGCTGACATAAACAATTTGGATACACATATCCCTGTCAGTCCTATTCCAACTACCAGAATTCACAAGGATCATCCAGTTGAACAAATCATTAGAGACATATATTCAGCACCTCAAACCAGAAGAATGACAAAGAGTGTGACTGAACAAGCTATGTTTAGTTCAGTGCAGCAGAGGACCAACCATAAAGACTTTCATAATTGTCTGTTTGCATGTTTCTTATCACAAGAAGAGCTCAAGAAGGTAATTCAAGCATTAAAAGATCCAAGCTTGATAGAAGCTATAAAAGAGGAGCTTCTACAATTCAAGTTACAACAGGTTTGGACCTTGGTGGATTTTACCAATGGGCAAAAGGGCCATTGGTACTAATGGGTGTACGACAACTAGAAAGATGAAAATAGGGATTGTGATTAAGATAAAGAAAGATTGGTCGCACAAGGATACACACAAGAGGAAGGAATTGATTATGATGAGGTTTTTGCTCCTGTTGCTAGAATTGAAGCAATTAGGCTATTTTTAGCCTATGCCTCATTTAAAGACTTTGTGGTGTATCAGATGGAGGTCAAGAGTACTTTTCTATATGGAAAGATTGAAGAGGAAGTCTATGTTTGTCAACCACCAGGATTTGAAGATCCAGACTTCCCTGAGAGAGTTTACAAGGTAGAAAAGGCTCTTTATGGTTTGCATCAAGCTCCCAAAACTTTGTATGAGACCTTGTCAACTTATTTGTTGGACATTGGGTTTTAAAGAGGAAAGATTGACAAGACTTTATTTATCAAAAGGGACAAAGGTGATATTCTGTTAGTTTAAGTGTATGTAGATGATATCATCTTTGGCTCTACAAAGAAGTGTCGATTATGTAGCTGAATTTGGAAGAGGATGCATAAGATATCGTTTCAAATGAGCTCTTATGGATGAAACTCAATTCTTCCTTAGGACTGCAAGGTGATTAAGCAGAAGGAATATAGGATTTTTATAAGCCAAGATAAGTATGTGACTAAGATTTTGAAGAAATTTGGCTTTAGTGATGTCAAGACAATAAACACACCCATGGAAACCCATAAGCCTTTGCTCAAAGATACAGATGGTGAAGATGTAGATGAACACTTGTATAGATCCATGATTGGATCATTGATGTATCTAACTTCTTCAAGGCCTGATATTATGTTTGTAGTATGTGCTAGTGCAAGATTCCAAGTCAATCCTAAAAATTCACATCTTCATGCTGTGAAAAGGATCTTTAGATACTTAAAAGGTCAACCTAAATTGGGCCTTTGGTATCCCAAGGATTCACCTTTTGATTTGGTGGCATATACTGACAGTGACTATACAAAAGCAAACTTAGATAGGAAGTCCACAACAGGAGGTTGTCAATTCCTAGGGTGTAGATTGATTTCATGGCAATGCAAGACCAGAAGCAAGGACTGTGGTTGCCTAATACCACCAACTGAAGGGGGGGCGATGAGTATTAGCTGCTTCCAATTGTTGTGGACTCAGGTGCTTTGGATCTAAAATCAATTGCTGGATTATGGATAAAACTTTATGCAGACTAAGATTAATATTGATAATGAGAGTACTATTTGCATAGTGAAGAACCCTGTTTTCCACTTAAAGACAAAGCACATTGAGATTAGGCATCACTTTATCAAAGATTCCAATGAGAAGAAGCTTATTTAGATGATCAAGATTCACACAGATCATAATGTTACAGATTTGCTCACAAAAGCATTTGATGTTAGCAGCTTTGAATATCTGATTGCAAGTATTGGAATGATTAACCTCTGAAGTATTGATTAAGGGGAGGCTAATCGTGTTCATATGCAGCGGATTATACACAAATGATGATTGAAAAGGAATGCAAAAGTTGCTAAGGATGGAAATTTGAGTTAGTGCTGGTAACTTCAAGTTTTTGCTGTTAATTATAATTAGTGCTGCTAGTTATACTTAATACTGCTAAGCTAGTACCGTTGGTTATACTTAATATTGTTAATTATAATTAATACTGTGAGAATTGAGAGAAATCAAAAACAGACAAAGAGAAATGTGAGCAAAAAGAATTAAGAGAAATCAAAAAATAGACAGAGGGAAATGTAAGTAAAAAGAATTAAGAGAAATCAAAAACAGACAGAGAGAATTGTGAGTTAAAAGAAATAAGAGGATTGGTGAGAATGAAAAACAGAAAGAGAGATGTGTGACATAAAAACAGACAGAGTGATTCAGTGAGTAAAAGAATTGAGAGAATTGGTGAGAATGAAAAACAGAAAGAGTGATGTGTGAAAATAAAAACAGATAGAGTGATTCAGTGAGAAAAAGTCACCCACCAAATTAATTGAGAGATATAGTGAGAATAAAAACAGAAAGAGAGCTTGTGAGAATCAAAATTGATGATGGACATGCTTTTTGGAACGAAATTAGAGTTAATGCTGGTGACTCAAAGTTAATGTTGTTAGGCATAAACTTACTACTGCCAGTGTAAGTTAAAGCTGTTAGGCATAAACTTACTACTGATAGTTAAGTTAATGCTGTCAGGCATAACTTACTACTATTGGGCTACTGTTGGGTTAGTTAATGCTGTTAGGCTTAACTTAGTACTGCTAGTTCAAGTTAATGTTGTTGAGGGTGATTTCATAAATACTTCGATTGAGGGTTTCATTCAATCACTTAATCAATTTTAATCTTTGTTATACCCTCTAATCATAAACCCTAACTCAATTTCATTCTTAATCATCAAAACCTAACATCAATGGCTGCCCTAAAGTTTGCTAGCTCACACAACATTGTCGCATTCTTAGATAAACCCACTGAAAAGTGATGGATTCGAGCAAATTGTGGATTTTTTGAACGCACATCCTATCAAATATGCATTAACGTTTAATCCCACATTCTATATTGCATGTATTGAGAAATTTTGGACTACTGCAAAGGTGCAAACTATTAATGGGGAAGTGCAGATACAAGCCTTAATGGATAAAAAGAAGGTGATCATCGCTGAGGCTAGTATAAGAAGAGATCTTTAACTTGCTGATGAAAATGGTACTGAATGTCTACCCAATGCTACCATTTTTGCAGAACTGGAAAGAATAGGGTATGGAAATCTTACACAAAAGCTTACATTCTATAAAGCCTTCTTTTCACCTCAATGGAAATTTCTTATCCATACAATTCTGCAATGCCTTAGTGCTAAGACTACTGCTTGGAATGAATTTAGTAGCACTATGGCCTCTGCTATCATCTGTCTTGCCACAAACCAAAAATTTAACTTTTCCAAGTACATTTTTGATAATATGGTGAAGAACTTGGAAGGTGAGGTTAAATTTCTAATGTATCCAAGGTTTGTGCAAAAAAAAAAAAAAAAAAATGTGTTCCTGGGATATAAAACAAGTTGAAGGAAATGTCCAACATAAAAGGATTTATGTTACACCTTCTCACACTAAAAGGTCTTTGCTAACATGAAGAGGCAGGGAAATGACTTTCTGGTAGGGACACTCCCATTTATTTACCAACCCATGATAGTTCAAGCACAATGAACAAAGAGGGTGAGGTTCTGAATGCCTATTGTTCGCCAACACACACCCACTTTAATCAACCAATCATCATCACAACCTTCCAAGAAGCAAAAGCCTTTGGAATTCCGAAGGAACAGAACACTAGGTTCTCAACATAGTGATTCTACAAAGCCTATAGCAGATGAGGCTCCTAATGATGAAAATGTAACTACACATTCCAATGATCCACTACTCAGTGGTGAGTAAAGACTAAAACTAAATGAGTTGATGGAACTTTATACCAACTTGTCACAAAGAGTTCTTGACTTGGAGAAGCTGCTACAACAACTACAACTGCTTTTACAAGACCCAAGACTAGAGGGGTTGTAGTTCAAGAGCCAAGTGAATTTACAACAACAACATCACCTTCACAACCATTACAACTTCCACAGGCTAAAGACAAAGGCAAGGCAAAATGGTTGAGCCTGAAAAACCTTTAAAAAAGAAAGATCAAATTTTGATTGATGAAGAAATTGATAAAATTGCTGATATTGATGCCGATGAAGAGGTTACATTAATTGATGAGATTCAAGGGGAGGAATGATGATAATTTAATGTTTGATACAAGAGTTTTAGATGAGCAGGAAGTTGAGGTTGAAAAGGTAGTTAGTACTGCTGAAGTTACTACTGCCAGTGCTACAACAACTGTTGAAGAGTTGACTCTGGCTCAGACCTTAATAGAAATCAAAGAAGCTAAACCCAAAGTTGTTACAACTGCTGCTACAACAACTACAACTGCTGTTTAACAAGACCCAAGGCTAGAGGGATTGCAGTTCAAGAGCCAAGTGAATTTACAACAACAACATCACCTTTACAACCATCATAACTTCCATAGGCTAAAGGCAAAGGCAAGGCAAAAATGGTTGAGCCTGAAAAACCTTTAAAAAAGAAAGATCAAATTTTAATTGATGAAGAAATTGCTCAAAGGCTTCAAGAAGAATTGCAAGCTGAACTAGAAGAAGAGGAAAGGCTGGCAAGACAAAAGGAAGAAGATGCAAACATTGCTGAATGGGATAATGTTCAAGCTATGATGGATGCAGATTATGAGCTTGCTGCAAGATTACAGGCACAAGAGCAAGAAGAATTGACCATTGAAGAAAGGTCAAAGATGTTTTAGAGCTCATGAATAAAAGAAAGAAGCATTTTGCAAGACTTAGAGCAGAAGAGCAGAGAAGAAAACCACCAACTAAGGCTCGAAAGAGAAATACAATGTCTACTTATCTGAAAAACATGGCTGGACACAAACAAAATCAGCTGAAGAGCAAAAACTATGATGAAATTCAGAAGTTATTTGATAAAGCCATGACAAGGGTAAACATGTTTGTAGATATGGATACAGAGTTGGTAAAAGAGATCTCCAAGAAGGCAGAGATGGCACAAGAAAGCAGTTCTAAGAGAGCAGGTGATGAACTAGAATAAGAAAAGGCAAAGAAGCAAAAGATTGATGATGATGAAGCAAAGATGAAAAATCATATGGAGATAGTTCCTGATGACGAGGTAGCAATTGATGCTATACCTCTAGCCACTAAGCCTCCAATCATTGTTGACTAGAAAATCATCAAAGAAGGAAATATGGGATACTTTCAAATCATAAGAGCCGATGGAAGTTCAAGGAGGTACTCATCAATGATTAAGATGCTTCAAAGTATTGATAGAGAAGATTTGGAAACCCTCTGAAAGTTGGTTAAAGCTAAACATGGGAATACAAGGCTAGAGAAGGGATATAAGAGAGTGTTATGAGGTGATCTGAAAGTGATGTTTGAACTTGATGTAGAAAGTAAAGTATGGAGAAATCTACAAGGACACACAGTTTAGAAGCTATTTTCTTCAAGTGGGGTACATTTTGTAAGATTTTAGAATCTGCATATCTTTATGCTGGTAGAGAAAAAGTATCCACTTACACCTGCAACAATCACATAAATGCTCAACAAGAAGCTTCAAGCTGACCATTGGAATGAAATGTGCTATCAACTTCTTAAGCTCATGACAAAACAACTCAAGAATCCTGGAAGTGTTTGAATACATCTCCTAGTAAAGATAAAGCTTTTAATTAAGAAACATGAAGATTCAGAAGATGAACATCAAGTTTAGGGGAGGATTGTTAGGATTAAAAGACTTCATGATGATCTTGGAGTTAATACTGCTAAGTTAGTGCTGCTGGTATAAAAGTTAATGCTGCTGGTTACAACTGCTGAAAGATTACAACTGCTAGAAGAGTTTCTACTGTCAGAAGGATAAAGACAAGAGAAAGGATAAAGATGAAGATTGTTTATCAAGATTAGTTACGGGATAAGTATGAGATATTTTTATAATAGATTCGTATAAGTTATTTGTTTAAAAGATCATGATAACTTAGGAAAGTATTGTAAGCCTTGTAGGACTCCTTGGAAAGGAGGTCCTAGGGCATAATGTTTATATAATTCAGATATCTAGAAAAGTGTTATTCGTAGCTTCAAGGTTTTGTAAACCCTAACACTATTAAGTGTGTTAGTTTTATATTGAGGCTGAAAGTTTGGTTAACTGTTTTGTTATTAATCTTGTTTATTACTGTTTTATTAAAATTCTTCTTAGTATCATTGACTAGATTCCGCATAGTCTTTGATATTTATAATCAAAGTTTGTGTCATAGTTGTTTTGGATTTATTCAATACAACTTAAGCTTATACAAGCTAAGCAAGATCTATTATATTAGGATCAACACTCAGTAGTCAAGACAAATCAAGGCCAAAAACCGCGATATAAGTATTTTGTCAAAAGATATCAAGTTAAAGATCAAGATCCAAGATCACAAGCATGCAAAAGTATCTTCAAAAGAATTCCCAAGAATACAAGGCTCCAAGACTCAAGACGTCACAAGAAGTGATCCATAATTCAATGACCACCCCTTAGGAGGAGATTGTTAGCCATGTTTTTATGTAAAGTGATGTTCATTATTATTCCCGAGCCTTGTATAAGAAAAA
>BQNB010072868.1:0-32295 GCA_026074375.1 Tanacetum coccineum
TTGTTAATGCATCTGCATATCTGTCTTTACGAAAGGACGAGTGTTCTGCCTTTCACCATTGCAGTATGGATGTGCGGATTCGGGTATGCTCTATTGCCATCATCTTTAGGTTTACATATGCTTGATTTGTTACTTTAGGTTTTCTAATTTCAGCTTTTTTAGTCTAATGTCTTTTTTATATTTGGTTTAAGCAGGTCTTGGCAACAGACCCTAAAGATACCGTGTGCAAGAGAATTTGGAACACTTAATTGAGGTGATGAATAAGAAATGCACGGGTCGTCAAGCTAAAATTAAGGTAATTCCATGTATGTTTTGGGCATAGATATTTGTCTTTTGAGCCTTTTCAACTACTTCTTAAATCTAACTTAAAGAGAACATATGTTTTGTAGTTGGGGAAATGCTCTCATTTTTATAAACTAAAATATTGTAAAAACCATCTTCGCATTTAGGGGTGGGTGTTAATCGGGTTGGTCGGGTCGGGTCAAACGGGTCGGGTCCAAGTCGGGTCGGGTCAAGTCTGTACCGTTTACAAAATCACATAATTCATTTTCAAAACTATAGGTTGCTTCATGTAATGTAAGACAATAGATGTATAAGAACTAGCTAGAAGTTACATTTACATGTTGTTAGTGACGTTAAACAATAAGATATTATTGCAATCTTACACAATCATTACTCTCAAGCTCTGTTTAGTTACCGGTTATGCAAAGCAAGAATTTGTTCACTCTATGAATGTGACAGACAATCAAGGATGTTTAGTATCATTTCAATGTGTAATACAGTATAACTATAATATCTCATTAGCATGATGCATCATTAGGTATAGACCACAAGGGCCAAGGCATATACCATGTAACAAATTTGCATCCGTAGGCAAATTGCAACTTACCATAACTTTCATCAGTAGGCAAACTATAACATTGCATCAGTAGGCAAAGTTGCCATGATTAGAACAATAAAAAAACTACATACTTGTGCTTACAAATGGACCATTTCACTTCTACTTTCAAATAAAAATAAGAATCGGTAGGCAAAGTTTACATCGTTAGATGAACCATTTTACTCACTCTTTTATGGTTAATATTATTTTTAGAGTTATTATCCGTGTACTAGCCATTTAAAATTAAACTCTTATAGTTCATCTATTTTGACCTGTGATTCGGTTCGTCCATTTGGCCACTGATACTTGAAAAGTTATGAAATTGTATGCAATGTTTAAGCCATATTTGCATTTGCGGGTATATGATCAAATAATAAGTATTGATAGAGCACTTGTGACTGTGCTTTTAGCTAATTTATTCCATTTTTTTATAAATTTACATTTTAATTAGTCTCTTATGATATTGTTTATTGTTTATGATATGGTTTTTGTTGCTTATGTTTTTGTTTTCAATAAATGTTCTTCATAATTCTAGCTAAATTCAAGACTAATCCCTATCAGCTAATTTTTTAGTACCCTTAAAAAGTTTAGGAAATGTATTTGGTTTAGGAGATGTATTGAACTCGAATGAGAGAATAAATTGCATAACCGTAGTCATACATGTTTTGTCAAACTTTTAAATTTTGTAATTTCATCCATGTCATAAGGAAATAATCTATAATAACGTTTGTCATCTCTACCTACATCATGACTTTGTGTAAAAAAAATTATACAGCCCGTATATTACACGTGGTTTTTAACTAGTTTTCTATTCAAAGTTATTTACTTATTAGAAAAACACAAAACATACTTTAACAACAATCCAAAATCAATCACAAATCAAACCAAAACATATAAAAACATCTCAACAGAAGGTTAAAACATAGACACATCATCACTAAACCAAATTTCCACATCCCAAACCTCTTCCCATAAATACCCGAAATACCCCAAACCCCTAAAAAACCAAAAATGGCAACATCATTCTCATCATCATCATCATCATCATCATCATCATCATTCTCATCATCTTCTTCACTACTAACCAAACCCTACATTTCACAGTCACCTATCAAATACACAAATTTAACCAACTTGAGACCAAACCCATCTCCCATTTTGTGTGTTATGTCAAACCCTTCAACGAATTTAACGGCCGTGACCGGTGGTGATCAAACGGTTATACCCTTAAGGCCTGATAATCTTGGCAGATTTGGTAAATTTGGGGGGAAGTATGTTCCTGAGACTTTGATGTATGCTCTTACTGAACTTGAAGATGCTTTTAGAGCACTTGCTTCTGATAATGACTTTCAGGTTGGTTAGTTGGTTGATTGATTTTGTGATTCTTTTAATAAATTTGTGATTTTTATTGATGTGATTTGAGTTTTTTTGTAATAAAGATGTGATTTTTTTATGTTTTTGTGTTTGTGGGTTTAGCTAGAATTTATTAATAGATGCAATCTAATCCTAAAATGTGTTTTTTTTTGTTAATATGATTAAGCTTGAAATTTGAAGTTTTTGAAGTGATTTTGTGAACCTCCATTGATAAAGATCTAATTTTCATGTTTGTTGTGTTTCTGGGGTTAGTTTTTTTTTATTTCATTTTTGTGCGCGGGGGATATGTATTTTGATAGAGATGATTAAGTGAGGGGTGGAACTGAGTTCGGGTCGAAAAAGGCTAATTATTTGTATAAATGGTTGGATTGAGGTGACCCGGATGGCAGGATGAGATTTTTGTATGAATTTTGTGAATAATTAGAGTGTCTAATCTGGTTACACAAGTTAAGATTATTTTAGTGATAATGTACAATAGTATTTTGAGTAGGAATGATTGGTCATGGCAATATACTTTCAGATACTATACTAGTAATAATAGTAATAGCTGCACACATGACACTTTTATTTTATCTAATCGAAACAAGTATGAAGTAATTGCGTTGTTGTTTTTGGTTTAAAAAGTAGTATGTTACTTTGGATAATTTTCGAAGTATGGTGTTTTTATTGATAACAGTGAAATTATGTTGCTAGTTTCTGCAATTATACCAACACGTTTACGGTTTACCTATTTGACCTTAAATATAAAACAGAACCCGAGTCGACTCATTCATACTTCGATGTAGTGCTAAACAAGTAATGTCGTGGAAAGTATGGAACTTAATATTGCTTTCAAACCAAAAGTCCCAAAGCCTTGTATTATTGGGAGTCCTACCGTTTGAGTTCCACCTTGGTGAATAATGTCTTATGTGTTATGTTTCAAGTTTTAAGTATATTGCACTAATTTTAGTATTAATTGGTGCAAGTGCAGAAGGAGTTGAGTTCCATACTAAAAGACTACGTTGGTAGAGAAAGTCCCCTATATTTTGCTGAAAAACTTACAGAACATTATAAACACCCCAACGGTGAAGGGCCAGAAATCTACCTTAAGAGGGAAGATCTTAACCATACAGGTGCACATAAGATCAACAATGCTGTTGCGCAAGCTTTGCTGGCTAAGAAGATGGGTAAAGAACGTATTATTGCTGAAACTGGGGCTGGTCAACATGGAGTCGCAACTGCAACTGTATGTGCACGATTTGGGTTGAAATGTATTATTTATATGGGTGCTAATGACATGAAAAGACAGGCGCTTAACGTGTTCAGAATGAAGCTGCTTGGAGCAGAGGTTTGTTACTCGTTCGCTTATGTTAACTGTTTTGAAAATTATATTATTCTTAAATAGCATCACGTATTTCCTCCACTTAACAACGTTTGATTGTTCAGAGATACAAGTAAGTTAGATCTGTGCCATTGATTTGCCAGGATAATGTAGTATCACATGTTGGGAAACCTGCCTACTTTATTAGCGTAAATCTAATAACATTAACAAGCAAATAAATCGAAGGAATGAACAGATAAATAAAGCAGTAAAAGAACGAGGCTCGTGTTTAACACGATTCCCTTAAAACAGATTCGCCGTCTGTTTCCCAGGGTACAACGTCCAAAGCTGTTGTACAGCCGGACTAGACAAACTGACCTGAAAGATTACGGAAAGGATCGAGGTTAAAGATCGATGATAACTGCTGGAAGGCCGCTCAACGCTGCTGCGTATGGTTAATTTTTGGAGTTCGTTTTTCTTATGTCAAACCTGAATGAGAGGCGCTATAATTTATAGCTAAACCCTAGCTTAGACTCAGCCAATATGGGTGCTATAAATCAGCCGAGTTGTTGATCCATTCAACCATTTTGAACTTATCAAAAACTACTTTGGAATATTCTGGAACCTTATAACACAACTGGTAGCAAAAAGATAGGCGCGTAGGTGAACCACCGGAGCTGCATTCGTGTCCGCAGGTCGCGCGGGCTCGCATGAGTTCAGTGGAACCGAACCCAACTTGGCCCAGAAATCCATTTTTTGCACCCCCCCCCCCCCCGCGCGTAGACGTGGGAGCATAAACCCCACAAAGGAATTTACAAGCAACTACCAAGGTTTCATTATAAACCCAATCCCACTTCATACTTTGGGCGATGTGGGATAGTTCCAGATTCGTGTTCCACGTGCCTCACTTTGAGTCACGATATCTCATTCATCTCTACTCCATTTTGGACATAATTTGGCTCGTTGCGAAGCTCTCTTGGAGGAGAACGCAAAGCCCCAATCTAATATAAAGATATCTAACATCTACATATATTAAATAGTGTCCAAAGTTTGCAAATCCTCACTTTGCAAAACCATATTTTCCAACAATATCAATACACCTTGGCATCATTCAAACTGTTTTAGCTAAATTTTCATTTTATTTTAGTATGTTATCCACTACAGCCGTTAGGGATGGAAGGTAACCCAAACCAACGAAGCCATAAGGAGCAATCATACCAACTCGACTTCTTTTAGAATTTTCTATACCATTTTTAGCTATATTTAGACTCTTATTTTGATTTTTGACCAGACGTACCAGAAAAAGAAATGCCTATGTGTGAGCACTAGTGTTCGATGAATACTGAACGAAGTTAGTTTCATTGTTAAGAAAGAAAATACCTTAACTGTCAAGGCCTCGTAGTCTCCTCTCAGTTGTTCCACCTGAGAGAAACATACATAGGTTTAACCAAAACTCACAAATAGACGCGGCGAAATTGACACACTTACTTCTATACTGGTTGGTTTGGATTTTCGTCAAGAAAAGTTGATGATAAGTAGATCAGCATTGTTAGTTAGTATTACTTACTTGTTGCTCAAAACCAAGCAGGCTAGATGATGATGAGTGACTAGCAATCAAATCTTCTGCCACTTTTATCTATAATAAAAAAAACACATTCTTTTAGCAACATTGCTCACAGCGAAAAGATGGATCTTCAAGTTGGGTTTGGTAGAACCATATGTCTAGCATTTTTGAGATTAAACGGACTAAAAATAGTAGAGGTAGCAAAATGGACGGTAAATTTTATCTTTGTCTTTTGGTGAAACGGCTCAGTTTGACCCATAAACACTTGTTTGAGTTTTTTTCAATTGGTTCGTTAATGTAGATTCATGGTTAAGAAATGAAGATACCTTAGCTCTCAAAGTTTCCAAAATGGGCAAAGTCTCTCGTCGCAACTGTTCTACCTGGGAGGAGCATGCTTAAGTTTAGCCAAAATCGTGAATAAATGTGACAAATTACCTTATATAATAAAAATGATCAATACATGCATATGTACTAACATAATGCACATCGGAAATGCACCTAGTCCAAAAAAGTCTTTTCGTAAATACATCTGGTAATCTTAGTTCTAGTTCCGCCCCTGCTTTCACATCACATGCAAGCGTGCAACCTCAACACCTCGTATGACACACAATTCACAACATATGTTACCTTTAAAACTCTTAAAAACAAAGTACAGTATCTTTTTGTTTCAGTGAACAACCAGTGTATAGTACGGACCAGGACTTGCTGATAAAAGGACTCGAACTAGCAATATTTGTTGGAAGGGAAAATGAATTTGGTTACTCAAAAAGGATAAGAGATTTTATTGCAAAACCAATACAAGTTAGAACCACATCAAAAGGTAAGCCTAGTGGTTTACAACCAGGATGTTATAATAACTAACTTTTAACAATTTTCTTTGGAAAGTTAAAGATTACACACATATATAGAGAACTTGAGTTTGGAGTTCTCCAGTTTTCTAAAAGTTCCCTGGAGAAAGAAGAGTTACTCCATTCTCAAAGAAACTAGAGAAAGAAAATTAAAAAAACTTTTCTACAACTAAACGCACCCTTAGGTATTCATATTTTACTGATGCTAAAAAGAAAGGAAAAAAAAATACTAATATTGAAAGTCCTACACCAAGCGAGATTTGGTCTTTTCTGAAGAGAAAACGATTACTTTTTGCTCATTAAAATCGATTGTTATGTCATGTACCGTGATAATTTTGTTTTTTGATTTGAAAGAATAATTGGTAAGAAATTGAAGAGAAAAAAAACATACTGTAACATAGGGGTGTTGATCGGTTCGGTTATCGGGTTATTCGGTTAAAAATTTTTTTTTGGTCAAACCGAAAACCGAACCGAAAACCGAATTCGAATTCGGTTCGGTTCTCGGGTTGACCCGAATAACCCGAATTTCACTATTTAAAAAAATTTAATAATTACATAGATTTTTCGTAAACAAAAAATTATTATTAACATAAAAAGTGTTTTTTTTATATTATGATACGAGATCGCTTCACACCTCGCGGTGCTTACACCTCTCGCCTATCGAAGTTCTGTTCAAAAACCTAAGAAAGGTCCATCAAGATCCAACAGGCAGTCTCACGATCGGGCATGAGTGTCCGGAAGTTGTCATTTTAATGGTATTTATATATATAACTATATAAAAATATATTTATATGAATTCGGTTTTCGGTTCGAAGTGTCAAACCCATATCCAACCCGAGAACCAAATTAGTAGTTCGGTTCGTTTCGGTTTTGGCGAATTCGGTCGGTTATTAGTTCGGTTCGGTTATTTTCGGTTCAGTTCGGTTTTGGTTTTCGGTTTATTTGGTTTTTTCGGTTTTTCTGCTCACCCATAGTTAAACGAGATTAGGCTTTCGTTTAAACGAGATTGGGCTTTCGTGGGCTGCTTGATAAACCAAAATAATAAATTTATGAAGCTGCTGACTCAACTAAGGAGTGACGAGTTTCTCAAACGTCTAATAAAGGGAAAATTCCTAAAATAGACCGGTCACCTAAAGTGTTTACTTTTTCTACACCTCAAAAAATAAAGTTCTCAAAATAGATCAGTCGTCCGATTTCTCAAGTCGCCTAAAAAACTTTTCATTTTTTGTGTAAGTTACTTTTCAGACATGTTTTTGGGCGACCTAGTAAAGTATAAAAGCACTTTAGGCGACTTTTATATTTTACTAGGCCGCCCAAAAACATGTTTGAGAAGTAACTTACACACAAAGTGAAAAGTTTTTTAGGCGACTTGAGAGACCAGGTAACGACTTGTCTATTTTGAGAAGTTTATTTTTTGAGGTAAAAAAAGTAAACACTTTAAGCGACCGGTATATTTTGAGAATTAACCCGTATAATAAATTCACATAATAAACATCAAAACCAACCTTTCATTTTCACTTGAATTTTAAACACTAACAAGGTTTTTAACCCGCGCTTCGCTGCGGAGCGCGGGGTTATAACATGATCATATAATATGTCATCCATCTTTTAATCTTGTGTATCGTACCGGTATCAAATCCTCAAGCAAATTCTCAAACACTCGATGGGTTAGCATGATACAATGTCATTGACCTGCTGGAGCAGACATACCAAACGGGTCAGCTCCTTCAAACAGGTTTTGGTGCCGCATATCCATAGTCCAAACCACCAACCTACCAATAGAAAATAGATATTGAGAAAGTGAAGAAAAAATTATGATAAAAAATGAAAAAAAAAAAAAAATTTGGGGCAATTATCATAGGAATGTACCTCTCATAATTTATCAACGTTTATATTTCCAACAAACTTGTTATACAGACTTGACCACCTGCATATTCTCCTCATTGTGAGCTATGGTTTGTAAGATAAGTGAAGAGATTTTGAAGTTACTTAGGGAAAAAATGACCTTTGAGATATGCTATGGTGAATGGTGGATTTGTACAAAAATAGTGAGGCCCAGTTATAATCTGCAACAAAGTGAGAACAAACTTCATAGTTGAAATGCGGGTATTTGAATAATGGGGAAAAATGGAAAATGAATACTTACACGATTGGAGTAAAGTTGAAACCTAATGTTTCTTAACATAACAATATCAATCCTAACACTTCTAGAGTCAACAAACTGATATAGTTTAGTTTTGATATGCGCAGTCGACTTACCAGGGGCTTGTTAAGACTATTAATACAGAAGTCAATTGCGATACGATTTTTAAATTCTATTACAAACTATGTTTATAAGCATTTTCAGAAGAATTTCTATCAAGCAATTTGATGAACGAATTACTTGCAACGTCATTGAAAGAAACGGGTCAGCATTCGGCTTATACCCATACGACTTACAACATGCCAATAACACAAAAAGAAAAAGTATACTTGCATGTACTGTATACTGATTAAAATAGTAGGAAATAAGTCATTCACATACTTTTAATGTTTTATTTTCTGCTATTGAAATTGTTTATATCATGTGGATTTTGTTTATAGTTATATATTTTTTCTATCTTCATCAAATAAGCCCAGAAAATTTCATAAAATAAGCACTTTGTCACAAAAATAGTTAAACATGAGGTAGTTTCACTTCAAAAGCATTCAGAGCCGTAACTCTAATAGTTTTGGATAACAGTTGTTCAAAATATTGATAATGAAAAGAACTTGGTAAAAATATTTACCTGCGTGTTTCATAGAACTTGAAAGTTATTAGTGTGCAGAGTCCAAAAACGATCGAATATTTTGATAACTGTTATGGTAGTTTCAACTTTCGTTGGACGAAGTGTGATGGTGTCATTGGTATCTGTCGTGCGACGGTTTTTGAGAATATCAGTGGTGTGAAGATGTTGTTCAGCTGATGTCGGTAAGCTACTGAGATTGGCAGATAGACTTGGCTGACCAGTTGTGAAATGCTTCCTCACATTTCTACTTGAACACACATTTTGGACAACCGTCTTTGGCACTTCACGTCTTTTAGTGTATGCATTTGGAAACTCCTCGGTTGAAAGAAAATGTTTGCAAATAAGTGATCCTGCTTAGGGAAAATAAATAAATAAATAACCCACTTTTAACTATCTGCATAACAGATTCGTATATAACATACAGAAGCTGACCAAACAGATTACAAAGGCCTATTATTTTAGCTCACCTTCTTCAGGATGAATTGTAAATCCTTTTGAAGTATGAACAGGCAGGCGAGCAACCACGCTGGTATTTACATCGGTCGTAAACCGCGGCTGAGCAATCACATTATGCAACATATCTAAAAGAATAAAGGCCATTAAGAATAATTTGCTTGAACTTGAAAGCATCAGAAATCTTAAATGTAACGACTTTATATACCAACCATTTGGAAGTGGAGATCATGAAGATAAGTTAGTAAGAATATATACCTGTGCGGATCATATAGTTTGTTTGAAAGTTTGAAAGTTTTTGCCGCTGTTTGAAGAATTTATTTTCTTGTGTTAGTTAAGCTACAAAGATAGAAGATGGGCGAGTTTTCGAAGGACTTACTCAAGGTTTTGAGGTCCCGTCCGCAGGATGATTTAGCATGTTTTTCACATTCCTAAAAAATTACTCCACAGTCTCGGCACATACATGTACATTTTCCCAAGTAGAAATAATCAAGTGGAACCCCTGGTAAAAACAAACAGGTATAGAAAATCAGTCTAATCCATTTATGAAATATGCGCGTTTCTTCGTTGCAATAAAAAGGCGTTTAAAATTCTCACCGTTGGGTATTGCTGCTCATTGTCCTGTTGAACTGTGTAAGTAGCTAAATTCTGACTGAAGTACGTGACGACGACGGACACATGTGGCAATGAATAAACGAACCAACATCAGGCAGCCCACCCCCCCCCATAACGCACTCCCCCTCCTCCCCCGCGACCCCCCCTCCACACTACGGCCACCACTCCCCCGCCTCCCGGCCTCCCACCCCACATCCCCCCACCCTCTACACCTCACCACGCCCCGCGTCGCTCTGCGCTCACCTCCCCCCGCGACCCCCTTCCTCCGGCCGCTGCCCCGCAACCTCCCCCCCCACCCCTCGCCCCTCCACTCGCACCGTGCACCTCAGGCCCGTCCTATTGCTCGCCCCTCCTCCCCCGCGCTTCCCCCCCCGTCCCCCTACCCACCTCCCCCCTCCAACCTTCCCAACCTCCACCAAAATCAATCCCAATCCCTCCCCTCCCACAACCCAGACACTCCAAACAAACCCCCCCAAAATGTCCTTTTCGTCACCCAGCCTCACCCGAACTACCTCCACACAACCATATCGTCACCACACTAAAATAAAGCCCGAATAGTCCCTAATAATCCTGCAAGTAAAGTGCAGTCCAAATAAAACAAGTAGTACTAACCACAACACAGCAAGAATAAGGGCGATAATTCTGTAATGCCAACCACAATGAAAAGAGGTCCCGACCGCAGTAAGAATTATGCAAGAAAAATCAACAAGCCACAAAAATAACACCCACAGACACGTGCACAATACATGATACAGTATACCCACGTAGGAAAAAAACAGTGGAACACCTGGAAAAAACAACCAGGTATAGCAAAAACAGACAAAACCATTTATGACATAAGCGCTTGATCATACGTATGCAATAAAAAGGCGGTAAAAAAATACTCACCGTTGGTAATGCTGCTCGATAGACCAGTTGAACAGAGATAATAAGCAAAAAACTGACTTAAGAACGTGTACGACGACGTACACCATGAGGCAAATAATAAACGAACCCAAACATCATGGTGTTAACTCTTAAACACGGGAAAACGAATTAAGATGACAATAAAAAACAGGAAAACAGTGCAAACAAAATAGCTAAAATACATAACAAACGGCATATTTCAGGCATAGACATATGCGATGAAGAATAATCAATAGAAGGCGTTGTCTTTGTATATAATGAAACAGATAAGCCTTGTATAATTGTTGGCAAAACATTAGTGGCAACTTGCATTTTTAGCAGCCTTAAGTAGCTACACATTGACCCAACCACTAATCTTAGCTTCCAACGCTTGTTGTCGGATCTTTCACCCAATCGAACCATTTTTCGTGTACCACTCTTTGTTTAAAATCCCTAGTCAAAAATCTATTCGTCCTCTAAATAAAAATTCATATAAAATAGTATAAATCGTAAATATCAAATATATATATAAATAAATATATAAATATATATATATTTATAAATTAGACGAAAATTACATAGATATTGATAACCTCAACCTAACTACACCACATGCTTTCCCACTATAGAGTAACTTAGTAGCCACTACTCACAAATCTGTTGGAATTACCATACATCCTAATGCCACAAAGAGAAAAGTCAAAAGTGTAAAGCTATACATGCATATAGATTATGGCGTCAAGACAGATGAACAGGAAAAAAAGATAGTGATCTGTTAATATTTTTACATAAAACGATATCGGCAACAGAGTATTATGGAGTATTCTAAGTTGTATAATATTTGTGTACCAAAGTTATATTTTTTTTATACCGAGTTATACGTATTTAATCCAGAGTTACCAAAATCGTGTAATAATACGAATGTTAATAACAACGTATTTATGAGAATGGTTAAGATAATAATCTCAACACTCCCAACCGATAGTATCTGTAAGGAAAAGTTACACTTCGATCCTATGAATGGGTAAACTCACAACCAATCGAAACCGAACATAATTAATATGACATAGTCAACTCATAGATGAAGGAAAACAAGATAACAAAAGACACAAAATAAAATCAACAAAAACCAAACAAAAACATAGTTTCAAAGAAAGTTAGATTTAAACCTCAAGAAATTCGTTATCCGAAATAGAGCCTTTTTAAAACAGAATTTTGCGGCATAACCTAAACACCTCAAAAAACAGCAGCATTGCATACACAAACACCTCTTAAAAACTGTAAGTACTGCATAAACCAAAAACACCCCTTAAAACTTACAAAGTCTCTCCATGCCTTTTCAAATCCTCCATAAACGTTAATCCCTCTATTAAGTAATAATAATCACAATTTCATTATAAGAACATCATAAACCATTACCTAACCATTACCTACTATTGCGTCGGTCTTTGTTTGAAGTTGTGGTAATAATTATCTTCCTTCTTTTTCTTTGATACGACGCGTCATGCGGTGGTATCCCTGTAAATATGGTAGATAATTAACTTGAAATGGATAGGATGTTATAATTTTCAAGTCAAAGCACCCTTTCTAGATATCATAAGAATTTTATTTAGACAGGTTTGTAAGATGATAAGTACCGATATCATGTGAATTTTATCTGTTCTGACAGTGCCATACCTGCTGCAATTGTATTAGATATACAACCACCTGAAACAGATGAAGTATGCCTCTAATGTTAAAAGAATCACCTGACAACAGTGAAAATATAAAAAACAAAATGGATCAATACATGAAAAAAACACACCAGAGGGACTCCATATTTTACTCGGGTTAAAAAATTTAAGGTCGTGGAAAATTTGCAGAGATTATGTCTATTGAAACTTTAGACAAACAGACAATATGAGCAGACCTGCCATGTAAGTAACAACTACACATACACAAATAACACACAAATACAAAAATGTAAAGAACAAGGAAACCATCCATCCTTTCTTTTACAATTGTCATGCCTCATAGATTCCGTAAAAAATAATGATGCTCAGTTATTTTTGGTCCCAACTGGTCCGAATTAAACCATGTCAAGAATTAAGAGAATGATGTGAAGAAAAGTTATGGAAAAAATTTGATAAAATGTTTTGGTCCAACTTGGAAGTAACAGTTCAAAATGCACCAACCATTCAACCTTATAGTAGCACTTAAGAAACACACTAACCAAACACCACCTTACCCTATTTTTTTAGTAACCTGTATCACAACATAAC
Organism: Tanacetum coccineum; assembly: GCA_026074375.1. Classification (NCBI taxonomy): domain Eukaryota; kingdom Viridiplantae; phylum Streptophyta; class Magnoliopsida; order Asterales; family Asteraceae; genus Tanacetum; species Tanacetum coccineum. The sequence goes on from BQNB010072868.1 coordinate 12,949, forward strand.
CAAGTGTACGATAACCTGATATACAAATTAAGTGATGTGCCTAAAAAACCTAACGTTAGGTTTTAACAATTCCAATTTCGTGCGACCAACTGACACACGAACATAGTATAACTTTTTACAGACACATTTCCTGTGTGACCAAGAAAAAACAAACTTTTTGGGTCAAAAATCATAGAATCACCATCTACTACATAGAATATAAATATGTATAGAATTAATATGCCAAAATCCCATAAAAACCGCGACAAAAAAAATAAAATAAAAAAGGCCCCTCAAATTTCTTTTATTCACCCCCCGCCGCAACGCGCGGGTTAAATTCCAACTCGTTACTTTATAATGCAGGCATGTAACTTTTGGACCATTAGAATATAATAATTACTATATTGCAGTCGTTTCTAGACAACCAGGCCACTATATATATGTTTTAATTTAGACACAAGTCGTTTTACGTTTTCTCTACTAACCAAACTTATCTAAAGCAACCAAACATCCGTTACTGTATGTCCCTATATATAGAGCTTAAGGTATAGGCTAAAGATGGGCTAAGCCCTACATACATAAATCATAAATGGGCCTAAATGACTTACTAAGTTGCAGGGGTGTTGATTGGTTCGATTATCGGGTTGTTCGGTTCAGTTAGTTTGGTTAAAATATTATTTCAAGCATAAAAAGTGTGTTTTTTTATATTAGGATAAAATTTTAATGGTATTTATATATAAATAAATGCATAAAAAATATGTATATTTATATGAATTCGGTTTTCGGTTCAGATTGTCAAACCCATATCCAACCCGAGAACCGAATTAGTAGTTCAGTTCGGTTTGGTAAATTCGGTTTGGTTCGGTTTGGTTTTGGTAAATTCGGTTCGGTTTTAATTTTTGGTTTATTCTATTTTTTGGTTTTTCTGCTCACCCCTACTAAGTTGGTTAATACAAATCAGGTGAAGCCCACGAATGAATCAAACGAGGTTTGTGAACCCGCGCTACGCGGCGAGATGTTTACGTACTGTGTCGTTTTACGGTTATTTGATACTTGTTGTGACCCACTGAATGACGATTTGCTATTTATATGCGTGAAAAATAGTTAAGACGGGCTTAGTCAATCTTTGACGGACCGAATAAAAATATGTTAAAGCCCATTTAAAAAAAAAGCCCAAATCCAACTCACCTGCGAACCCAAGCCTAGGCGGTTAGCCCATTTTCCCGCTTATTGTAATGTTTATATAATAGAATGGTGATGCTTCACACAAGACTAACTTACATATCCCTGTGTTCTTGAGTTAAAATTTGAGGGGAAAGGAAAGAAAAGGGAATATTTTTCGTGTTCTTGAGTTTATTTTTAACAAAGGAAAGGGAATTGGAGAGGAAAATGAAAGGAACTTTTTTTAAAAAATCTTCACCTCATTTTTAGGAGGAAATGGAAAGGAAACATAAGATTATGTTGTGTAAAGACTAATATGCCCCTTTTAAAAGATTTGATGCTAACAACTAAAGGGCATGAATGTAATTTAAACAAGTTCTTTTTCCTTTTCCTCCAACTTAAGAACATGATTCATGATTAATTTCCTTTTCCTTTCATGCATCTCAAGAACATGTAAACCAACACTTCCTTTACTCTTCCTTTTCTTTTCCTTTTCCCATTCTTTTCCTTTTCTTTTCATTTAAAACTCGAGAACTGAGTGTAAAACTTCCGGCGGGTTAGCGGGTTCAGATTCGTCTCTGACGGGTCAACCCGGTTTGAGAGAAGGACATTAAATGTGTATTTATTAAATGCCTCGGGGAGGCAATCTTCCTTTTTAATTATAGAGTATAATTACAACTTGAATTTGAATAATAATTAAAATATCTTTTATCTAGTAAAGCAAAACATAAAATAGGGACTTTCGTATTTTAAAAAAAAATTGTTTCTTTATTAAGAAAGGTTCTTCTATTTTTCCAATTATTATTATTATCTTTTACCTATGCATTTAAAAAAAAAAATCTTTTCTTATTAGGTATGATGCTTCTGATTTTTTATTATTTTTTATTATATGTTTAATTAAAAAACTTAAATACTTCTAAAATTAGCATTATTTTGGTAGAGAAAACTGATGAAGAAAAAAAACATAAATATATATGTGTCAAATTTATAAAAACAAAAACTTAAAAAAAAGATGAGGTAATTAATAAAACTTTAGTGGTTTAATTTTAAATAAATTATATAGAGTTAAGTGTAAATTTATAAATTTACAAAATTTATTATAACTTAAAAAAAAAAAACAAGTAACCCCTTAAACTTTAATAACTTATAAAACAGAAAAAATAAAAATTATATATATTAAAAAAAACATAATGTACAAGCCCGTGCGTGCAAGGGGATTAAAACTAGTATCTAGTAAAGCAAAACGTAAAATAGAGACTTTCGTATTTAAAAAAAAAAGATTGTTTCCTTATTAAGAAAGATTCTTCTATTTGTCTAATTATTATTATTAAATTTTAAGTATTTTTTTTTATAAAAAAGACTAATTAATTCCAAATTTGAACAAAACAATTTAAAATTCGGATTTGTTTTTTTTAACATCAAAAGAATACTTGGAAAAATATAAGTGTCTAAACTGAAAAGAAAAAAACCTAATAAAAAATGAGCATAATTTCATAAAAGTTTAGGTGTCAAAAAGTAAAATTGTCTACTCATAGACCTTTCTCAAAATACACAATATATCTACATAACCTCTCTACTTCCCCTCCATAAATTCAACCGACAAATTATATCTAAACCAACCATACACTTTAACAAATCGAAAAAATCTAAGCCCCTTCTCTATCCTATATCCCATTCTCAATTCGTTTAACCACAAATTAAAACCTTACAAAATAAAAAGAATTGAGAATCGTATGTACCCGCGCTCATAACCTTAATTTATTTTATGAAGGATTCTGAAAAAATAACTCAATGTCTTTTGGTTTTTTGTTGAAATCAATTTTTTCCCCTCTAATCTTCGTCCTAATTTTTCCTAGCAATTGTAAGATACTTCCTGGTGTTGTTTTCCTCATAGCTCACAAGAAATTGTAAATGTGAATGCCGAGCTTAAATAGCTTCGTTTCGCGAAGGGGGATGCCATTGTAGAATTTCATCATCTTCTTCATCGATATCATGCTTTATTAATTCCAATAACAAAATGAAGAGTATATTACAATCCAAGTATTCTACATTATTGTTAAAAGTGGAAAACTATCGATCCAAGGTATTTTTAATCTTTTAGTTGCGATCCATTTGATATCAAATTAATGCTTGATTCTTAATTTAGACATTATAGTTGTTGATGAAAGTGACAAAATTGTTGAATAATCTTATTGAGGTTTGGTTGATTTTTATGAAGATAGTGCTTATTTTTATTCGGTCTTATGATTACTTGGATAGTTGGATGTTTTGGCTAGCAAAATAGGAAAATAATTATAAAATGCTTATAGGTTGGGGAGATTTTTGTTGGGATTAGACGGGCTAAGAGAAGGGCATTGATGGTCCTCAATCTCAGTCTGGTTGGAATTCTTATCCTAAGAACATTGCTTTGATCTGTTGGGCGTTTCCTTCCTACTAGCGTGAAAACGAGAATAGGTTGATAAGAAGTGGTAGTAATAGGAATATGAATATTGATTACGGTGGTAGGGAAAAGTTAGGCCCGGATACGTTATCAAAGCGACATCCCTTGCAGCTAATAGGCAACCATTTGTGGTTGATTATTACCCACGTGCATTCGATCCAGATTTTGTGTTAAGGCTTCAACTTTGACTGCTTCAAGTGGTGCGATGGAATGAGGCTAAAAAATGGCTTTTGAAACAGAGGATTATGTATTAATTTGCTTATCGATTGTATGCAATGAAATTTAAGTGTCACCATAAACATCTTGCATAACCATATGTTGATTGTAGACCAGTATATGTCTGAAATTGGTAAAGCTAAAGGAATGGTTGAGCATCGACTTCATAAATACCTCATGACAACCAGATGCATATGAGCAGCAAGAAAATAACTTCATGAACACCAAATGCGTATGTACGTTTTAAATTAGCTCAGTTTAATGCACGAAGTATTTTGTATCCAAACAAAGAACGTTCATATATACATAATGGTAGGACTACATTTCATAAACATTACTAGAAATTGTTTATATCCACTTGAAGAAGGAAATATGTGCTTATATGTGTTTATAAAGAAATAAGCAATTTAATGAGCTTTTTCAAACACCCTCTTAGTTTCAAATGATCGATTTAGTACATTTTTTTTAGTTTTAGTTCTGCCACTTTGAATCTCAGTATATTATTTTTAAGGCTAACTTATGATATAATGTGTAACTTATAGTTATTGTGCATGTTGGTGTATATTTGTTATGGAGGTCTTGATTCGATGTGGTTTATTTTGGTATAGCTATCTAAGCATACTCATGGCCTCATGCGGTGTCATCTCAGCATCTCAGGTGGTAAAGAAAAGAAAAGAAAGAGGACATAATGGGCATCCTAATATCGAAAATGTAAGTTTAGAATAACATTGTAAAGATTTTTTTAAAAACTACTAACATAATGGTGTTTAGTTAACGTTAAGCTTTTCGAAAATGTATAATTAACTAAGCATTAATACAATCATATCCTCAAGAAAACATATGCAGCACTTAAACTAATCACTTTTTCTTCCTATCACCTTGCCTTGGGAGGCTGCACAGTCACAGGGTAGCTCAGCCTATCCTTAAGAAAAGAGCAACGGGTATAATTCCTAAGGTCAATATAATGGTCCTGGGCCCGCGCCTATCTACAAGTCCAATGCAATGGGTTTTTGTGGGTATGAGTGTGTAGTATTAAACGATTAATCTTAATGCAATGGGGGTTTTGCACTAAGGTATTTGATTAGGTCATTATGTTTTCCGGATGTTAAGAAGAAGCGCTTAAACTAATAACTTGCCTTTCGTTTAGCTTTTGATTTAAGTTTACTTGGGATTGAAATTGATGAGACAACGTTGATTCATGGAGTGTTGCATCTTCATGTGCCAGTCCATTGGAAGGTTCGTATATAGACTACATAGGCATATGGGTATGACATAAGGTTTCTTATTTCAATATCAATATGAACTTTTTTATGAAGTGAAGGCGGTTGTATGCACTAAAAATTCATTTTCGGCTACTTTTAACCCATTTGACCCATTAACTTTTGACCTACCTATTTTGTGATTTGAATCTCTTGAGCTAAAACCTAACCAGATTATATTTGGATAGATGTAGCAGACATGATTTGGACAATTGTTTTGGTGCTCTCAATAGATAGATGCAACACATATGGCTATTTAGTTAGTTTACGGATCTATGCACGTATTACATTTAGATGAAAAACTAACTGCGAAGATAGATAGATGTAGCAACAAGGTGTTATGTTGACATTGTCTTCTAACCTTAATACTCTTGCTTTGAATGAAATAAGTCAATAGCCGTCGCTCCTCAAGAAGAGATGGAGGAAATATGTAGTGCGTTCTTTGGAATATCTTCCGTAGAGATGACGTAACAAAAGTACAGAACTATATATTAAAGCACTCTAATGAATTTAGGCATACATATGTCAATCAGGTGTTTCCTCAAAATTTTCTAGCCGTTTTTGTTTATATTTGAACTCTTTCAAACTAAACTGTTGCATACGGTCAAAATCTAATATATACTAGATTTAATTTTTTGCCATAATTATCGACTCTTGAGTGGTATTTGTAGGTTTATCACCCAATTCATGATCAAACATTTTACTGGACAAAAAAGAATATTGAATATGAATATGGTAGGTATTTCCTAGTTTCTCATTCTTTCATATATATGATTCTAACTAATGAGATAATTGTGAACCTTTTAGGTATAGAACCCTGGATGTTGGAACGAAGACTTGGGGAAGCAGGTTTTATTCCTGCCGGATGTCCACGCCAAGTGCTAAATCTCAAGGTAAAGTTTCTCTTTCCTTTCATCTTTTATAATCGAACACGTTTCCATTATTCTTCCGGTTACATCTCCTTCACTCCTACACTCACAAACATTATATACATGATTATTTTCCAAATTGTTCATGCTGAAAAAAAACACTTTCTAGCATAAGTCTCAATCATGAAAAGTCATATGGGGTGAACATATCGTGCTGCACAAGAGATACGGATGTGTAGAAAGTAGAAACAAGACATACGATCCTACCTGCATGTAGGTTCATAGGCTCCTACCCTATTAAAAAAGGAAATATAAAAGCAGTATACTAAATTCCTATCAGCACTTCCTCTCTCCAATATGGCTGATATTCCCAGGATCGCTCCCACACCTATAAGGTTCGTGATCGACCTCCTCAACTGTGTATCTCCCTTTGTTAGAGTTGGATATTTTTATATGGTTTTTGCTATTTGCTTCAGTTTTATCAGTTGGGTGTACTATAGGTTGAAGTGGTCGGAAATCTGTAAAGCTGACATACGCATCCACCAGAGCATCCAATTATCTTGACAACCAGTTACTCCATGCTATGATCGTCAAAGATCTCCGTATGAGTTTAAAACAGGTAATTTTAGATGGGTCACCCGAACAGAGGGTCTAAAGCATTCAAGTTAAAATTATTGACGCGAAATCCTGTTTTGCGGGTGCATTTTCTGAGTCCGGGGATATCAAAGTTGAGGGGTTACTTATAAACGGGGTTCAGCAACTAACAACAGTAGGTGTTTTTGAGATGGATGTGAGTTTAAAAGGAAATATTATACTCTGTTGTTGAGCATGAGATTGTTGGCAGTTTTAAAAGTATATTGCATGAAATGAATGTGAAAGTGAGTTTTACAAAACTTAGTAGGACCGTAGGAAAACAAGCTGTTAGGGTGATTGTTGATAAGAAACCGAGGCTAAAAACATTGATTAAGATCCGTGAATGTTGGGGTGTTAAGGAGGTCCTGTGTGTTGCTTTGTAGTCTTGGTTTTGGGTAAAGTTCGTGGTAAACATGCTCAAGGTCTTCGATTTTCTAGGGTAACCACTAAGATACTTCAGAGCACTGTTACCTATATCCAAGCAACCACTGATATTGAGATTGGTAAGATTTAAGCATAAACAAAATAAATTGTATGATTACTGTACCATGCCTGTAGTTTTGTTTACCATCTCAAAATTTGCATTGTTTCAAAGAGTATGTTGTGGCATTGAAAAGTTGTAGATGATTGTATGTCGATGACCCGAATTCTGATTTTACTAATGACTTAAGCAGTTAAGCAAGAGCTTTTAAGCTTAAATTTATGGAATGGACATTGATGGACTGATGGATTCATATATGATCACCTAAGCACAATTTTAAATGCTTCACAATACAAAACAAATTATACTACTTAAACTTTTTCCTTCTAAATATGAGTGAATATCAAATCTTTTTATTAATTATTCGTGCATCACTCAAGTCACCTTATGACAATGCAACAACAATCAACAATTTATAATGTCGTATTCGAAAGCCATACTTTCCAATATAACATTTATTATTAGCATTTTAAAACAATCCGCAAACAAGACACATCTATATTATTAGACACTTAAATTTCTCATGGTCTTATAATCTCGATTAATATATCTAAAGTCGAAATGAAAAAAGGTCGGCCGTCTGAAGCCACTTTTACTATTTCATCTCAAATGGTTGAAACCACTTTTGCCATCTCATTTTGAATGGCTGCACTTGGATATTAGTCATTATAGATGTACTATATCTGATATATCAGTTGATAGTGTTAACACTTATCTACGTTGTATTTTCTATTTTAGAGGTTCTCAACAACAATTGGAGGTAACACTTATTAATGGGAAATAATTTGCGCACACTGTTTTTTATAAGTCATTTGATGCTTATCTTTCGGCATATTCTCTTTTAAACAATCACACACAAAGAGAAAAAAAAAACATTTAAAAATTTATGTTAAAACCCCGCGCGTGCACGGGTGTTATAACTAGTATATATTCAATTATTCATAGCCATTAGACTATATACTTTTTAAATCGTTAAAAACAAAATCTTTAAACGGCAACCGCAAACATCCTTTTCATGGTTATATGTCATCACCTTGCTTTTTCTTACTAATAATACGGCTTTGACTATTAAATAATGTTGATCACAAGAAACTGATTCTAAAATTGAGAATAGCATTATTCAAGTAACAACTCATTGAATAGCATTGTTCAAGTAACAAATCATTCTTTGTATTATTTGAACGTCTATAACATTTTTTGTAGAGTTAATTAACCATTCTACATATAAGTTTGCATACTAGGGGGCCTATTTTTATTATTATCGCCCAAGATCGCTAGAATTTAAGGTACAGCCTTGCTCTCGGCACTTTTCCAACATAAATCTGTGCTGATGGATTTTAGTTTGGCAAAGAGTAAACAACGGAATACTCAAGTTGACATAACCTATATTTGCATGTTTAATCCATGAATAATGTTTTAATATTATTCTAAACTAGCCCGTTGTCGATCAACAATATGGGAATATTGTTGAATTAAGACAAGTGTGAGAGATTGGTGATATTTTAGATATTATAGGAAGGGTCCGCCAAACTCACATGATATTCATTAGATGAATATTGGACTTCCCCAACTGACAAGAATATCACTTTATGGATCAGCGTCATTAAGTGAATCTTGTAAGTGATTTTATTTGCTGAATCCTTAGACTTGAGATACAAGTAGGTCTTGCATGTGTGGATTATCTTTCTTGATTTAGTTCTAGTTATCCTGAATAAGGTGGCTATAAAGGATTATTTCAGAAGTGATTATGAAGCATGGTGACATGGCACTTGTAGTCAATACAGAATTTGTTCCTTCAATAGTTGAAATATGATGCCACTGGGCCCCTCGTAGAATTAATCAGATGTGTGTATGGCCGTACCCGAAAACTCATGTAGATATGTCTCATTGATTTTCGGTAATCTTGATTAGTTACCTATACGAGAAACAGAATCGTTAATTAATGGAATGACTTTGATCCATATCCATTTTTAACACGGTGTCAGAAACAAAGGGATTGTAAATTCATAAATCATTTTATCTGTGACTTTATGAAACCACACTCGAATTTTTTTGGGAGCATTGGCGTGTTGCTAGACGCTTACCAATGTTATTATGTTATTATACATGTCCAAGTGGGAGCTGTTGGATTATGAACATGTATAATTAATATATGTCCGGAAACGTTTTCGAGCCTACGGGGACGCACACGTTTATATGTAGAATAACGAGTAAATATATTAAAGTAATATATTAAGTGTTTAACAAACGATCGTTAAATGTAAACACGTATTAATATTAGTTAAACGTTTAAAAGTTAAACGTGAGGGACTAATATGTTAAAACCGGAAAAGGAAGCTTAACTTGCATGCCAAGTTACAAAGTGCTTGACTTGCACTCCAAGGCTTTGAAGTGGTGGGAAGTTCACTTGCATGCCAAGTAACAAAGGATTGACTTGCACTCCAAGGCCAAGTATCCCATTCCTTGGGGAAGTGGGATTGTTTCCTTGCACTACAAGGAACAAAGACTATATAAGGATGCCTTGGGTTATTATTTGAGATGAAACAAAAACCCTTAAACCTGAAAATCGTCCTTGTGCCTTTGCTTGTGTTCGACCAAGTTCAAAACCCAAGAAGGGTTTACGTTTTTGTTTGCTTGTGTTGTGCGATCGACTTCCACACCCCTTAGGGTTTCGGTCGACAATAAACCACAACCGTGGTGTTCTTTTCGTGTGTTGATTGATTCAAGAACGAAGAGTGATCGTTTGGTTTTTCACTGCTAGTACTAGCATACCTCGTTGTTTGCTAAGAACGTATAGTGTGTGTACACGTAGAGGGATTATTGTTTGATCCTCGTGGTTACGCGTGGTGTTATACATACGCGTATATTGAAGACGGTGTTAACGGTTACCTATTAAAGCGGTGTATCGTTTCGTGCAAAAAGGTATACACTTCAATCTTATTAATTATAAGTTCTATACGTGTTATCTTTCCGCTGCATACTCGTGATATAATGGTTATTAGTTCTAAAAACCAAACAATTAGTTCATCAATTTGTTAACGGGCTAAGAAAGAGAATGCACTGAAAATGATCAAAAACATAATGAGTAAACCCAATACATATTACATTCTTCTTTTTATTTAATAAGGCATTTCATACCAGCCATTACAAAAAAGCAAAAGATCAAGTTGATTACTATATCATTAAATCTAACAAAAAGGAAGTTCTGGATCACACTTCTTCAGCTTTGCAATGGCACTTTTTCAAGTGGCTTTGGCTCTGCAATGGGCCACCTTCTGGGTTTCCACAATTTTTAAAGAGACATAAATCATAAAGACATTTTTTCTCCGATCTGTGTGCATTTTCGGGATTCACAGCTAAATCATATCATTTTATGACAACAAGGACCCGCCTGAAAATCGATGTCCATTCTTGGGCTGCAATAAAAATAATTTATATATTAATATAGTTTTATAAGGCTTTGACTAAATTTGGGCCATGCAGTTACATATACTACTGAGTTAGCAACTTGATTATGCTAAACAGAACAGATTAACTAACCAATACAAAGAACAATGACAAGCAATACAAGAAGGTAAGAAGTTTTATGTTGAGCCATTTGTAAGTAGTCCGATTTTCTTCTTTACGAAAACGATAAGGATATATATCAAATGGTGTTCAAAGTCTGCATGACTATAGCTCGAGGCCATGTCGAATATATATATATAGCTCAATTATGGTATATGTTGCATTTAATAATTACATTTCATGGATTGAATGAAAAACTTCTCCTAAAAAACAGATGGAGTTTCATTGACCATTCATTCTTCAAATTAAAACAATATCAGTTTCAATTCTACACTTTCATGTCAAGCATTTTAATACCATCCAAAATTAAACCTTCTGACATTTATTGAATGTGAATTAACCTTCCATATGTCAAAAGTGTTTTATGTAAATGCACTGGACTAAATAAGTTCGTTGTAGATGTTTAAAGATTGGAAAAAAGAAATTTGTGATACAAAACTTCCTTTGAATTTGTACCATTAATTTATTTATTTATCTTTTTTTGGACAACTTATTTTTATTTAAAACACTAGCAAGAAGTTAGGAAAAGATTACAAGACTAACAAAATCTAGGTTTTGTATACCATGTGACCAATTAACTTACCACTTTAGATCTACTAGAGCACCCGTATAAGAAAATAGAACTACCCTTCATCGATTAAGAGAGCACAATTGGTTGAAGAATTCCCAAAGAAGCAATTGATTTCTGAAGCACCAAATTAACGCCACCACTATCACGTATATAAATACCCTTCAAGGAACACTTCAATTGCGTAATGTAAACGATTATTGACAATCCAAATTGAGCCACTCGATATAGAAGTTAATAAAGCCACTCTTCAAGTTGCCACCAAATCAAAAAATTTCTTTCTCCAAACTTGGCGAGCCAAGGGACAAGCGAAAAAAATATGGGAAGTGGATTCCACAGCCGAATTACAAAGGGGACAAGCAATTGATGGAATATCCATTCCTCTAAGCGAAAGATTAGCTCTAGTAGGTAATTTATCCAAGCAAACCCTCCAAGCATGAACATTTACCTTGATGGGAACGACTCTAAGCCATCTAGTTGGAACTTCAGCTTTCGGCAAGATTGTATTATCAATTAAGATGCGAGAGGATTTAACCGAAAACTCTTGTGAGCCTTCTAAAGACCAACACCATCTATCTGATATATTTGGGAGCACAAGATCAGCAACTTTCGAGCAAAGTAAACCATAATTTTCCTGCTCCACACCACCTCTTGGCATCCTACGAAAAGAATGAGACAAAGAGGGATGACCCATTTTCTCGGCCACACTAATAGATTTACACATCTCTAAAGCATATAACCTTTTATAAAGAACCTTCAACGCAACCTCTCCTAACCAAGAATCATCCCAAAAAGAAGTATTCTCACCGTTGCCAACTTTTTTTTGAATGAAATCCATAAGATTTATACCTTTACTTTGAAGCGAATGAATAGCAAGAATTACGTCTTGCCATGGAGATCTTCTAGGAATCAACTTATGAGTATCTAAAGCTCCTTTGTTACCAAAGATGGCTTTAATAAAACGAGTCCACAAAGACGAACCATCAGTTAGAAATCTCCAAACCCACTTGAAAAGGAGAGCGCGATTATGTGCAAAAAAACTAGAGACACCAAGACCACCATTCTTTTTTGAGGTTAGAACCATATTCCAGCCAATCCAAGCAAGCTTCCTATCAGAACCATCAACTCCATAAAAGAAATTCCGACGAATAGATTCCAAATGATTTAACACGCCAATTGGAACCTTGAATATAGACATATGATAAAGCGGAATCGAGGTAAGAACCGACTTTAAAAGGGTAAGGCGGCCGCCTATAGAAAGGAGTTTAAGCTTCCATTTGGACAATCTCGAAGAAACCTTAGAGATAACATCGTCCCACGAGTTAATTCTTGACATGTTGCTACCAACCTTCACACCAAGATAATTGAAGGGAGCAGTTAAAATAGAGCAGCCAATCAAAGAAGCTGCAGTTGCAACAGCATTTGAGCTAACACCAATCCCCATCAATTTGCTTTTGTGAAGATTAATTTTAAGGCCTGAAGCTAAGTAGAAACACCTCAAAACACTCAATAAAGTTTGAATGTTATTGTTGTTCCACTCAGCAATAAAGACTACGTCATACACATAAAATAAATGAGAGATCGTGAAAGAATCGTTTAGAGAAATACCTTTATATAAATCGGCGTTTAAGACTCTCTTGAACGTGAGATGAAGAGTTTCCATAATCAAAATAAATAAAAAAGGAGAGATGGGATCACCTTGCTTTAAGCCTTTATGGAACTGGAACTCCAAAGTAGGGCTACCGTTAACGAGCACCGATCCCATGGCGTTATTAAGACAACTACTGATCCAATTACGCCATTTTAAGCCAAAACCAAAAGCCTTTAGGGTCTCATCTAAGTAGTCCCATTTCACAGAATCAAAAGCCTTTTCAAAGTCCACCTTAAAAATCATCCCATTTAGCTTTTTAAACTTACACCAAGATAGAAGCTCATTAAGAATGAAAGGCCCATCAAGAATTTGACGATTAGCAACAAAAGCCGATTGAACATCACTTATGAGATAAGGCAGAACTAGGCATAATATGTTGACCAAAATTTTTGCTATGATTTTGTAAACGCTCCCAATAAGACTTATAGGACGAAAGTCTTTCACAAATTTGGCATCTTGGATCTTGGGAATAAGGGCTATAAAAGAAGAGTTGCATCCTCTAGGGAAGTGCCCATTCACAAAAAAATCTCTGACAGCTTGAAACACATCATCATCAATTGTTGTCCAATACTTACGGTAAAATTCAAAGGAAAATCCATCTGGCCCAGGTGATTTGTTGGTGCCACAATCCCAAACAGCCCTTTTGACCTCTTCATAAGTAACAGGACGCTCCAAATCTTGAACTTGATCTGAAGATAGGCGAGTTAGAAAAGTAAAGTCAAAGCAGATACTAGGAGCTTGGATAGGCAAAAATTGCTTCTTGAAATGAGTAAAAAATTCATTTTTGACTCTGTGAGGTTCCGAAATCCATTCCCCATTAGCAAGAGTCCCACGAATGGCGAGTTGGGATCTCTTTTTATTCATAATACCATGGAAATATTTGGAGTTTTCATCACCTTCAATGGACCATCGAATTTTGGCTTTTTGAGAAATCTCCATGGCGTTCCTATTATTAAGCTCCTGAAGATCATTAAGAAGCGTGATTCTTTTGATAAGAATCTCATCATTACTCTTTCCTTGATCAATAAGCTTATCAACTTCTGAGAGATTTTGTTGAATGTTGATCTTCCTGTCATTTGACCTTTTGTTAGCTTTTTTCGACCAGGCCTTGATAGCAATCTTGAGAGCTTGCAACTTTTTCTTCAACCAAATTAAACCGTTTGGCTCAACAATATTTAATGACTTCCCGGTAGTTTCCACAAAAGAATTGAAATCCTCCATGGCAAACCAAGAATGGAATACAGAATGTAAATTATATTTTTTATTTGGTACTTCATTCTAGCCATTTGTTTACTTTTAGTTTTCTATATTTTTGTTTAGGAGTTATAAGTCTTCTTTTTTAGAATGTATATTATATTTTTTATTTGGTAAAGTTGTTGAATCTTCAACTGAGTATGTAATACAGAATTATTTTGGTATAATTTTAGTTTAATGATATTTTTTGGGTTAAGTCTATTAATTAGAAACATACTTTCTTCAATTTACACATCTAGTAAACGAACTTGTTTTATTATCAATCTAGTATACGAAAGTTATAAAATCGGTATATTATCATAAATATGGTAATCGGTTACCTTTTAAACCGGTAAAAATTACGTATTTGGCGTTTTTATTTATTTATATGCTTATGTGTAATGATCATGTGGATCTTTCTTTTTCATTTTCGCCCTATCATTTTTCACAACTCTACAAATTCAACCCAACAAAAAAAAACTTTTCGGCGATCTCTGTCGCACCGCCGATCTTTAACGAACATGTTAGGATTCCACATCATACATAAAGATACCTCGCACTGAACAATTCCGAATGAAAGATCTACAAACTTGGATCAAACACTGATTTCCCCATAAAAATTCCTTATTGGTTGAGTAAATAATTACTCTCGCTTTAGTTTCTTGATTAGAGGCAAAATTAATTCTATGCTTCTGACATAACTCCTTAATCCATCTCCGTTTAGCCTTGTTTCCAAGGCCTTGAATATTGAGAGACAAAAAATTCATTTAACAACATCAAAATTTCCAAGGCCTTGAACATGTTAGACTTGATCGACTTAACTCAAAAGTTTGATCCTCACAATCGATAAACGTTCACGGGACAACTAAAGAGGTATCCTTATACTGGGAACGCGCACTACAAAAAAAAGTTGAATTCTCCACGGATTTTTCTTCACGGTATAGTTAACCGTGGACTTTTTTTTATATAGTAATCAAAATTTTATCACATTTATATGTGTTATAAATCTTTAAAAAAATAATCCACACATATAAGTGTGGACAATTATAACAAAGTTACACTTAAAAGTGAATGAATTTTTTTTTATTAAAACGCCACACTTATTAGTGTAGACATTTTAACACTTTTTCCACACTTTTAGGTGTGAATAGTTAATAATGTTTACATGTTTTGTAATTTTGCCACACTTTTAGGTGTAGACATTCAAAGAATGTTTTCACACTTTTAACTATAAGCATTTTGATAATATTTCCACACTTATATGTGCAGGAAAATTTGTCACACCCATTATTACCGCATATAGCAAAGTGTAGCCATTATAATTTTACACATTTTTAAGCGTGGACATTTAACCTTAAAAATGTGGATAATTCAACTAATTTTTTGTAGTGGCGGGACTATGTGGACCAGACTGAATGTAGTGGTGACCGCAGAGGACACCGTCACGTCAGCGCCAACTCAACTTTCTCTCTCTTAGACCACACGGTGACCAAACACATGTAGTGGTGACCTCAGAGGACACCGAACAATTTTTTTTTTAAAAACATTACATTAATAATTAAACATTTTACAAATTAAAATACGGAAATAAAAATACACGGAAGAAAAGACGGAAAAAAATTACGAAAATAAAAAACATGAACTTGACGGAATTTAAAAATACAACACAGATACGTTTTAAAACATATAGTTCAAATAGTATCCGTTGGATGTTAGTTGTTGATTTCAATTTGAAAATTCATTATGGAACTGAAAATTTTCTTACGAAATTGAAAATTACATTATGGAATTGAATACAATAATGTTAATATATGAAAACCGTTATATATCATTACGGAAAACCTCAACCATTTCTTTTTGTATTAAGTTAAGTTAATTGCTTTGATGGTTTAGGAGTAAAAAAACTGAGACATTGACAAGTGATCAATAGCGCTTGCCTACTGTAATAGCCTTTCATAACTACCCCAAATCAAGGACTTTGTTTTTACTTTCTAGTGTATGTTCCAGGTATTGTACCCGGATAGATTTTAGAGTCAACATTTACATCTCCAAGAGATTCGGAGAACCAAGACTTCACTATTGCAACAACTTGTTCAAGTTTTCCTTTTTTAAGAAAGTTGTCGATGTCTCCCAAACATCCAGTTACCACGTGCCACCAAAAGCTTCACATATTGTAGCGCTAACCAACGGCTCCCACTGTTAAAAAGCAATATCTCTCACCCACATCCTCAACAACTTTTGGCATATATTCGTGTGTCGACATTAAAGCCCCATCGGATCAGAATAAATTACATTTTCTTTAAGCAGCTTGGCTCGCTGAACAAGACCCGCAGGACCGGGTATTATCCTAACTGGGTTTGGGGTTGAGGAAGATGGTTCAACACATGCTATTAGAGAGCTGAACAACACCCGCAGGACCGGGTATTATGGTAACTGGATTTAGGGTGTATGGAGATGGTTCAACATGTGCACTACTAGACGAACACAGAACAGGTGTTAAATGGATATCAGAATCGTCTATATCAAGACTGTATTCTCATGGATCATTTTCGTTAGTGAAATTGGAATCCATCTGATTTTTTTTTTTTTTTTTTTAGGTTTTTTTTGGATAAGAAGTTGTGTGATATACTGAGAGATGGTAGGGGTATATTTATAAACGAAAAACTAGTCGTTTGGTATTCAAAATTTGAAAATATATTTAAGGAATTTAAATACAATACTTTTATTTAAAACATTAAATAAAAAACAAATTTACACTAAATAGTTTTGTTATTAATCTGATGATCGTATCTGATCAATTTTCATCACCCAAATTCCATAAAGTATTTCATCATCATCAGCTTGTTTTTGGCGATTCTTCTCTTCCGTGTTTTTTTCAATCCATTGCTTGTTCTTCTAGTGTTTCTATTAAGGCTTCTTCATCTAGATGTAGTTGATGTAACTCTTCCGCAGTAAGGTATACAATCACCTATCTATGTGTCTTGTGATGACGAACCATCCTATATGGGTTTCTGAGGCGTGTTGTTTTTAATTCATGTATCCAGCTAAACTTGCATTCATTTGTTTTTTAGTTTTGCCGCTTTTCTGTCATAGAATGATGTAGCTCGTAATCTTTATCCAGAACCTACTTTTAGAAAGTGTCGATCAAAGCACGACTCTCTTGTGGAATGTGTATTACATTTCTCGTATGCTTTCTAAGATCTTTCTTGAGTTGTGATGCATTTCAAATTGTAAGGGCTAAATCCAGAATCGCTTTCTGATGAACCATATCTGCGTCATTTGTTTTTTTGAACCAAAGCTTGGATTTCATCGTCGCTATGTGGTATCGAACAAGCCATTTAAAAAAGATAATGAAAGTGTATAAAATGTATATGTTTTGTGATTAAAAATGGTATAAAAAGTGAGATTTTATAGTGAATGGGGGATTGTTTATTTTTTTTAATAAAAATATAAAAGAAAAAGTTAATTTTTTTTAATACGAAATCTTCCTCCAATTGTAAGGTCGTGCAGAAGACCCTAACTTTGCAAAGATTGAGGGTGACCATGTCTTGCTTCGGTCGGCGTAGTAGGGTGACCAGATCCCTTTTATTGCCACATGGGACGACCGACCGCAAAAAGTCGTCCCATTGCGTTTAGCATATATTGAAGAATTGATTTCCGAATGGTCGGATATGAAAAAGTGTGAAACAATCATATGGCCTTTAAGACATAAGCTTATGCTCTTAATAAATTAATATAGCAAAAAAAGACAAAAAGATGGGTTTGTAATAGGATCATATCGTAATCAATTCTACGGTCCTGAAACAATTCTACTTGAATTACGATCTTGTTACTATCCTACAATCAGGACCGCGATCCTGAAAACTTTGAGAAATATATCTAAATAGTTTAGTACAGTATTAACTTAATGGCAGACTAATTTGAGTTATGTTGTATTTTGAACGAGTCAAATCACGAATAATAAAGTCAAAGTTCACACAAATGTATTTGAACAAGCAGGATTACCCCGCACGTTGCTGCGGAGCGTTAATTTTTCGCGCGTTGCTGCGGGTTTATTTTTTCAGTATCACGTTTAATAGTTTGTTTTTTTTCCTTATATGAGTTTATGGCCCGCGCGTTATTGCGAAGTGTTAAAATTTTATTTCATTTATTTATTTTATTATTATTTTTTTTTTTCCGAATTTATTTTTTCGGTTTCATGTTTAATAGTTTGTTGTTTTTTTTATATCGGTTATTAGGTATCGAAAATGTTTATGCATGTTTTCTTTTTTATCTGAATAAATCGGTACTTTGGTAATATTTTTTTTTCTTCATATTTTTGTGTGAACAATTTACAAAAAAAAAAAAAGCCCGACTCAAAGTCGAAGCCCAAAAATTATATTATATGAATTTATGTCTCTGCGCGTGTTACGGGCGGGAGTGTCCGACATTTTGTTTTTATTTTTCTCTTTTTTTCTATTTTTTATTGTTAGCGTCTTCTTGCTCTCGTGCGATATTTTTTTTTCGGTCTCATGTTTAATAGTTTGTTTTTTTATATGGGCTTAGATGTTGGGCCTCACGTTTAAAAGGTTTTTTTTTGGCTATATGAGTCTTCTTTTTTTTAATAAAATTTTATGGAATTTGGGTAAATATGTGTTATATGTTTGGGTTTATGGTTTTTAGTGTTGTAAAAAGACACCGTTTAATGCAATCTAGAGTTGTACGTTTGTGACCTTGTCGATTATTTTAAAGTTATTAGGTATCGAAAATGTTTTCGCATGTATTTTTTTATCTGAATAAATCGGTATTTATGTAATATTTTTTCCCCTATTTTGTGCCAACAATATTTAAAAAAAAACCAATTGGGCCGGCCCAAAGTGGGAGCCCAATAAACTGGCCCAAAGTGTAAACCAAAAAAGTACTGTAGCAAGGGGGAAGAAACTACGTCGTTTCAACCCCCCTACAGTATATGTATATAATAAGAAGCATCATTGACCGTCTTTAGATTCTCAATGTTAATACACTATGGAAAATTTATCTAAAAACTCGTTTGTGCACAAATTTGAAAACTAATATTGTACTATGTAATTATGCATTACAAAAGTTAACTGGTATTAGTCTACTAGCGTTCATAGACGGACCTTAGTGGAGACTAGGCTTGACCACGACCCTCCCAAAACTTTGAAGTTTTACTTATATTTGCTTAAAGGAATAGCAACTTTTGCCCTCCCAAATTAATTGATACAACCCTCGGCCATCTCAATAAATTTACTAAAGTTCCGTCTATGCTAGTGTTCCTAATACCTTGCAA
>BQNB010072869.1:2775-32295 GCA_026074375.1 Tanacetum coccineum
GATTTGTAAATGAGTGGGCTTAAGTGTATGGCATTCGTACGAAAAACTTTCTTTCGATTTGTAATCTGTTTGTACGAATAATTCATTCTCTTCGTTTATCTAATCATTATCGTTATTATCTTCATACGAATGAGTCTTTAGACTTCCTTCCGTTCGTAATTTGTTCATTTGATTATTTTCAAATGTGTATCCGACATGGCATGCGTCTCTTTTAGCAAGTAATACATCCGTACGAATCATTTATTGCTTTTACTCTGCGAACCGTTATCAATATTGCTGTTGTACAAATGGCTATCTTGAACTTATTTCGACTCGTAATATGTGATATGGATTTTTCCGAATGTGTATTAACCGGCACAAACCCTATGGAGAATCTATGGATGGTGTTGATTAAATTATAGAATGTTTGCATGTATTTGATTTTTTATCGAGAATCCATGGATGGTGTTGCATGTTAAGTTTTTAAGGTTCATGGTTAGTTCGAGATGATTAGTAGAGGTGTTAGGATAGTATAAGAGTGTTGGCGATATTTGTAGTGCTTGAAATTGAAGTTTTGAAGGGGTTTAAAGCTACCCGTTTAGGTCAGAAAATTGAGCGTCTATTTCGGCAAAGTCAAAATTGTTAAAACTGAAATTGGTCTTAAAATTATGATAGAGGACGTTCTAAGCTTCGTTTCGATATTAGGTACGACCCGTAACTCTCAAAAACGAAGTTTTTAGGGTCAAAAGAAGTCTAGAAAATGTTCGCCAAAATTCTGCATTAGTTTAAAAATATCGGTTGCTGTCAGATCTGAAAAAGGTCATTTTCGTCATTTTGTCGTTTTACTTTTTCGCGAGGATAACTAAGTCTAAAAATGCGTAATGACGAGTCGAAAAGCTTAGAATAAAATCTGCGTTTTTCTTTTTTTTTAGTTTGTATCAGATCTGATATAGGGGTATTTTCGTCCTTTTCTGTTGAGTTTTGAGTCTCGGGTAAAAATAAAAAGTTGTCTAAAATGCCGTTTTACTTTCTCGCGAGGATAACTAAGGCTAAAAACGTATGTTATTGGGTCAAAAAGCTTAAGATTAGATATTACATTTTTAGAAAAAAAAGATAAGTTTTCCGCAGAAACTTACAGGGGTATTTTAGTCATTTTATGTTGGGTTTCGGGTCTCGGATAAAACTAAAAAGTTGTCCGAAACGTCGTTTTATATCAAATTGCTTTAGAGTCCGAGTCGTGAAAATGAGATTTAGCGGGTCGTTTTGGACGGGTCAGATTTAAGAAAAATATATAATAAAAAGTCAAACTTGACGAAATTCTTTTAATGATCAATTAGCATTATGGAGAATAATTAGGCGTAAAATATATTAACTAAAACTGAATTTGCAACTAATAAGTTAGTCATTCACTTTCGTTCCCCTTTTATGTTGATTGATTTTAATTATGTATGCATGTGTTTAATTTTATATCAAGAATCCATAGATTGTGGTGCATGTTGCGTTTTGAGGTGTTTGGTTGATTTGTGATGATTAGTAATGGTGTTAGGATAGTTTAAGTATGTTGGCGATGTTTGTGGTATGAGAAATTGGAGTTTTGAAGGGGTTTAAAGCTACCGTATGGGCTAGGAAAATTAGGTGGTCGTAATTTTAGTGTGTGTGGCGAGTCAAAATTTCCAAAACTGAATTTAGCCTTAAAAATATGAAGAGCTTGTTATTATGAACGTTTCGGTAGGTGGATCGTCCCGTAACTCTCAAAAACGAAGTTTTTATGGTCAAAAGAAGTTTAGAAAATGTTACGCTAAATTTCTGCACTATTGAAAATATTAGTTGCTGTCAGATTCGAAAAAAGGCATTTTCATCATTTTCTGGTCCGTGGTCCGTTTCGGCCTATGGCCGAAACACGAAAGTTGTTTAAAATGTCGTTTTACTTTTTCGCGAGGCTTGTTAGTCTTAAAAATGCGTAATGACGGGTCGAAAAGCTTAGAATAAAATCTGCGTTTTTTTTTTTATTTTTAGTTGATCAGATCTGTATAGAGGCGTTTTCGTCCTTTTATCTAGTTTTGGGTCTCGTGGTTATAAACTATAAAAATTTGTGTAAAATGCCGTTTTATTTCTTCCCAGGTTATCTAAGGCTAAAAACGTTGTTTACGGTTCAAAAACTTTAATGAAAAATTCTGCGTTTTTGTTAAAAAGAAGTTAATTTTCTGCAGAAACTTGAAGGGGCATTTTGGTCATTTTCTGTTGAGTTTCGGGTCTCGGCTAAACTAAAAAGTTGTCTGAAACGTCGTTTTACATCAAATTGCTTTAGAGTCTGAGTCGTGAAAATGTGATTTAGTTGGTCGTTTTGGACGGGTCAGATTTAAGGGATAAAAAAAAAATAAAAATAAAATATATAATAAAAAGTTCAAACTTGGCGAAATTCTTTTAATGGTCAATTAGCGTTATGGGAGATTGGATTAGGCGTAAATTATATTAACTAAAGTGAAATTACACATATAAGTTGTCTTTCGCCTTTTGTCGCGTCTAGATGTCTTAATCTTTATAATGGGTCAAATGGGTAATTTTATTAAAAATTTTAATTTATTTAGTCGGATTGGGTTATAATGTAGTTAAAACTTAAGGTGGTATCATTGTAGTGGGTATATAATAAGTATGTTTCGCGTTATCATGGATTTATTTGATATAAAATTTCTTCATATATGTCGGGATATATATACTTTATATTATATTTTATATATATATGTAACACCCCAAAAATCAACTTACATACGCAAGGAATACCCAATTGGGGTGTTACTTCGTAATAACAGCAATAGATACAATGAGAACGACCTCTAGGTGCGTTTGGAAAAATACATTGTTGTGATTTAATCAAAATTGAATTTAATAATACATTATGTCCCAGAATTTGCATCACAATGAAAAGCTTGTTGTATAGATCCAATGCACAATCAAATAGTACAAAGCATCTAATTCACCTGAGAAAAAGCATGCTTAAAAGTGTCAAACATTCAAGTTGGTGTGTTCATGATTGTTTAAATTTGTATGTAATCCACTGTTTCATCTATCAGTACCATGTAAATATCCCAAAGATTTTCATAAAGTATGCATGAACATTTTATGTCGCCCAAACGTACCTATCTTATACCAAAGATTTATAAAGGAATGCATGACCCTTTTTTATGAACAAATTGAGTCACTATATAAATTCTGTGACTTTGCCCGCACTATATAAAATTCGTGCCGCACTTTATATATTTCGTGCCATGTTTTGGGGGTCGGAGGCTCCGCTAGTCCCAACATTATAATCGACATGTTATTAACGTTCGTTTCCCAGTGATAGCTAGTCACCCGAACGGTGGGTTGTCAATCCCGATAGTCTATTTTATATCATTCTCGTGGACATCACGCTATTAATGTTCGTTTACCAAGGTGATCGCCTCAATCACACCGAAAAGGGATCCACAAACCGAATAGATCTATTTCATAACATTCCGCCTCACTCCTCAAAGTATTTACAGTTCATGTGACGCTGTGTCGTTGACTTGTATGTACCCAATTTCTTGGGCTGTGATACATATAATGCGTATGTATATATTACTCCCGTTTACCGGTGTCCTCCAAGTACAAACGGGCAGTAGTAATGTAAAAATATGTTACTCCCTTTTTACGGTGTCCCCTCCAAGAACAACCGCGGGCAGTATATTTATTTTTTTGATATCAGTTCAATCAGCCTAAGCTAATCCGAAATCATTTCAAAAGTAAAGTATGCATTTGGTGACAAAATCGAAGTCAATAATGTATTCCATAGCGAGCTAGGCAAATAAGTTGTAACCAATTGTAAAACAATCCTGTAAATGCATTTGTAAACAAGCATGTTATCACCCCAAAGAATATATTGTCAAACAGATAAATCATGGGCTATAACTTCTCAAAATCCTTTAAACAATCACATTGTTATAGATAACCAAGTATAAGTATTTGTAGGACAAGCTGTATCCCTCGCGGGTTATAAACATTGAAATGATTGAAATGTGGGACTATGAACTTCACCTCAGCAAACGGTGTATCGGTAATCTACTGGAGGAGATTAAAGTATTAACCGAACGACTCTAACCGCGACCCTAGTTATATGAGCGCTTTAGAACGAGAAGTAAATCACGAGAGTAGGTTATATAACGTTATAATAGAAAATAGGACATCCATATGTGTTTGTGCTTTACTTTATTATAACAAATACGGTCTTTTCGAATCATTTGGTTTATTTAAATCGTTAGCCATTATTACGATAAAGTTGCCTTTTCAGAAAGTTATTATTTATAAAAGTTTTCCGTTTTCAGAGTCCCGACACCTTGAAACATTAACGTTGCCTAATAATAATAGTTGTTAAGTCCATTTCACGCCTAGACGCTCGAAGGTATATTAAACGTCTAAGTTTCCTTTTTTTCTAAAGTGACTTCACGTTTATTACAAACTTTCTATTTTTAGAAACATCAAACGCCTTTCCGAAAATATGTCCATGACAATTCTAATGTTTCTAGTTAATACATAAGTGTCGCTATATGTTTCGCCAAGGTTTTTAATGCTCAAACAACCCTGAAAGTGTCCGAAAACCCGTTTTAGAAATCCAAACAGCAAGCACTTTTTAGTGTATTTCACAAAAATCAATTTTTCCGATTTGTGGTAAAAATATCTCTCATTTTTTACTTTTAAGCTAAACGGTTCGCGACTTTATAGTAAAATCTCATTCCGGACAACTTTCGTGTTTTATATTATGTCATTAAATTTTGCCGAAAAATGTTTCGAGTTTATTTTGTATAACTAGATCATTTTAAGTCTGATTTTAACGTTCTATATATCGAAACGACCGGGGTGGGAGATTGGGAATCATATATCCCTTATTTTTAGCATTTTAACCCCTTTTGACATTTTTTTTTATCATCACGTTTTCACCACTTTTCATTTTCGGAAAGATTGCATATTTTATCAAATCCTTTTCAAAACAATTCATAACTTCATCTTAGTGCCCTAATCTAATATATTCATCCAATATAAATCCAACATCAAATCCACAACTTATAACTATTCTATTATCATTCCTCATCATTGTTGCAACACGCAAATCAACTATCCGCCTAATCACAAGTATGTATTTAAAGAAATATAGGCTCATTAACTTTGACACTTAATTTTTTTCTTTTTGAAAAAAAAACACAAACACATGGATTTAAACAAAAAGTACTAGAAATCTAAGGAATCAAAAAGAGGTTTAGAATAAGCTTACAAATGATGATGAATTAGCTAGAAGTCAATAAATCGTTGCAAAGGGAGGGGAGGGAAAAAAACCGACGCGAGTGGGGGCGAGTGGTTGTAGATGGGTCGGGTCCTAGATCGGGGGGATCGAGGAAGCTTTTGAAGCTCACCGGAAAATTTTTTTCCGGCTAGGCGGCGCCATGGTGGCCGGCGGCAGTCAGGGGTGGGGCGGTGGTGGGGTTGAGGGTCGGGGATGAGGGGAGAGAGTTTATTATATGTGTGTGTGTGTATAAGAGATGTAAATGAATAAATATATAAATTTTTTTTATATATAAAACTTTTAAAATGAATTAGAAATTGTATAATAGTTGAGGGTTAAAAGTGTAACTTTTTAGTATACTTTTGATAAAAAGCGGTTCGAGACTCGTTTGGGCGACTTAACTAATGATTCGACGCGCGAAACTTGCGCCATTGTTTTCCAAATCATTTTTCTGATAAAAATGAGTATTTACTTGATAGTATTTCATAAATATATTTTTATAACATTTATAAAAATATTTGTTATTTATCTGGTGATAAAAATTTTTTTAACTCGAATATTCTCTTTTTCTACAAAGGTTTTTGGATAAAATGTAAAAAAAATTATTTTTTTTATATTTTCATTAATAAATCGTGCTATTTAAATATAATTTAATTTTTTTTTAGTCGGTATCATTGTCTCGTTATAAATCAAATAAGTTTGACAAAAAAATAAATTTGTGAGGTGAGCAGAGGTGAAATTAATAAATATTATTTTTATTTAAATAAGTTTACAAAAAGAGGATGTCCTGGTTACGTATTATCGTTTTTTTTTTTTGACAATAAAAGTCAAAAAAATGGGTAAAAGCAGTTCATTCTCAAGTTCTGAAAATTGTCGGTTGTTACAGTTACCCACCTTAATGTGGCGCCGTCCCGCAGTGATCAATTTGTTTTTATTCGTCCTTGTTTATAGTGATTATATGAGTGGATATCCTATGTCATCGTTTTTGAGTGAACAAAGGTCAAAGCATAGGATATATGCGATCGATATGAGCGAATGAATCAAATTACATGACTCGAAGAAAAGCCATTGGAACGAAGAATTTAACAAGTCGTCAATTCTTGAAAGTGGTTAATGATTTATTACTATTAGATTATCAAGTTCGCGGCGGTCGATACACATTCGGAAAAAATTCATATATAACAAAGCACGCAGTCGAAGGAATTCATAGCCCAAGGATCTGATCATACGGTCGAAACAACGCTATGGTCGATAACATAAGCCCACTCATTTATAATTTGTCACTTACAAAAAGAGGCGTCACAATCCTTGTAAGTAATAATTTATAAACTTATGGTTCGGTAATTTATAATTTCCTTATTCAAATGAAGAAGCGTCATAATTCATTTCAATAAGATGATTATAAATCATCCTACTTAAGTATCGCCGGCACAAAAAACACAATATCAAACAATAGATTACGAAACAACGTATACGATCAAAAGCATAGGAAGAGTGTTCCATCTCAATGTGAGTGGTAAAGTATCGGCATTTTTTTTGGGTCGAGAGTGTATTGAGAAAGTTCAGGGATAATCGAAGTGATCAATATTTATATAACTTACTAATATAAGGTAAATAGTAAGGCGTCATACGATAAACGTAAGAAAGCGAAATCATAAGCAAGTATTAAATACTCGTTATCCATATAATAGTAGTAGAGATACAAAAGAGAGCATATAAATTACCTGGAAGCAAGCGCGCGCGGATATCGAATAAAACAAGGAGAGACTCTAAATTTTGAAAAACGTGGTCATAGTCTAGGTTTTGAAAACGACCTAGTTCTCTATGACTTCAGCTTGATAACATTTAAATATATAAAACATATATTAAAATTTCTTTCTCTCTCATTTATTCACAAATATAAAAAAAATTATACTTCTCACTCTCTCCTCTCACAATTATCCGGCCACCGGCCCTACCACCGCCGCCCACCACCTTCCCCGGCCGCCGAAAACTTTTCCGGCGGGCTTTTCCGACGAAGACCAAAAACACTCCCCACCCTCGGATCTATACTCGATCCCCACTACCACTCTCCTCCACGCGCCATTTTTCCTTCACCATCTTCGACTAGCCCAACCATCACCATGGTCATCATCATCCTCGTCCGCATGGGTTATTGCGTGGGTTTAATAGCAACCTAGGGATTGTTTGTTTGTTTGGTCCGCGGTTATAAAAACTCCTCTCAAGGGTAGTTTTGCGTTGGTGTTCACACAAAAAGGGTGCGTACGGGTTAAGGTTATAACCACCAAGGGGTGTCGGGTTTGTTTGGGTTGGGAGTATAAACCACAAGGGTGCATCGGGTTGTGGGTTCACAGCCGTAGGGTGCGTTTGGTTGTGACCACCACGCGACGGGGTGCGTTTGGTTTGGTTTATAACAGCCAAGGGGTGGGTTCGGTTGGGGCAGCCGCCGCACGGGTGCGCTTGGTTTTGTTATAGAAGCGAAGGGGTGTTTGTTTTATGGGTTGTCTTATAACACCCCGACAAGGGTGTTTGTTTATAGATTTAGCAGCAAATGGGTGTTTGGTTTGGCTGTCACGCCGCCCAAATAGGGTGCGTTTGGTTCGATCGAGACAGCCGGGGCCAATGGGTAGGGGAAACGACGTGTGTCGTTGGTTGACAGTCGGGGTGCAACCAGATGGGTCGGTTGTGGGTTCACAGCTGTAGGGTGCGGTTGGTTTTGTTCTAAGCCGGGGTGTGTTTGTTCGGCTATATAAGCCCCGACAAGGGTTTAGGTCGGGTTTTGGCTGTGGGAACGGCCGGGGACAGCCGGGGTGTCGGGCTAGGCTCGGGACTGCCGGGGGTGTTTGGTTTGCGTCGGGTTTGACAGCGGGGACAGCCACGAGGGTGTGGGTTTGTTTAGGTTATAACACAAAGGGTGCGTCCGGGTTGGTTTCCGGACAGCCGCCCAAATAGGGTGCGTTTGGTAGGCTGCCAAACAGCCGGGGGGACGAGGGATGCTTGTGTTGGCTGTCGAAACAGCCGGGGTATCGGGTTAGGTTAGGGGTCAGCCGGGGTATAGCCATAAGGAGTGCGTTTGGTTTGTTGAATTACGCACAAGGGTGCGTTTGGCTTAATAGCCACGCACAAGGGTGCGTTTGGCTTGTGACAGAAATCCCACCAAGGGCGTGTTTGGTTTAGACAGAAACGCACAAGGGTGCGTTTGGCTGTCAAAACAGCCAAAGGGTGCGTGAGTTTGGCTGCGAAACAGCCGGGGACAGCCGGGGCATCGGGTTGTTTCGTTTGGTTTGCAACGGAAACGCGTGCGTTTGATTGTGTTGACACCGAAATAAAGTGAGTTTGGTTAACACGAAAATATATAAATTGTTTCATTTAAATCGATTTCATATAATATTGTGCTGAAAATATTATAAATTGCGCGTCTAAGTAAAATACGATATGAATATTAAAACGGGACTGATATTAATGTATAAGTGATATTAGTCATATTTGAGACGAGAATTGGACTAAAAATGGACTTTAGTGCCTTTATATCACGAGTAATTTAAATCAGAAAATAGAACATAAGATTCGGGATTCGAGACCTTGAATGTTTGACTTTGGTTTATAAAATTATAACAAATTATATTTGACGGACGTTTTGATTAATCGGGCTTCTAACTCCCAATAACGAAGAAACTGGATCGAAATCGGAATATACACTTTAATAGAAATAAGTATTTTTAATATATTAAATCTGACAGATCTATTAATGAATAGATTCGAGGCACTTTAGTCCGTTGCAGGCCTTTACGGCGAACAAGAAAGTTGTTCGTTAATGGCATCATTTACTTTTAGACGCGAGGTTATCGCTTTTAGAATTGAGTAAGTTAGGATTTGGTCGGAAATTAGTATATTATACATAAAATATGAATAAGGGTTAAGTTTAAAAGACGTGCAAGGAATTTCTCAATCACATGTATACTATGACTGCATTACATATAAAAAATATGTATGGGATCTCGTGTAACGATGTACGCATCGTTGGTCGTATTTATTATGTGTTATAATCGAACGACATTATTATAGGGCGTTGTCGAGATCGTTGCGATTCAGTTGTGATTTAATTGGATTATTGATCGTAGGTCTTTTAATCAATGGTGAGTTCATAGCTCGCTTTTCAATCTTTTGAATGTTTTATAACCCGCTGAGGGGGTTACTGTTGTCTACAAATTCTTTATTACTTGGTTATCTTATAACAATGTGATGTTTTTAAAGGATTTTGTTGAGTTTATTGCTCATGTTTTACTGGTTTTAATTATTTTTGGGGTGAGAAATTGCTTTGTTTACAAATGGCATTTACGGATTTTTACAAAATTTGTTTTACTTACTTATATGCTTAGCTCGCTATGGAAATAACATTATTTGAACTCATTTTTGGTCACAAATGCATACTTTACTTTGAAATGATTTCGGATTTGCTTAGTCTGATATGAAATGATAGCAATTAAAAATTACTGCCCGGTGTGTTCTTGTGAGGGTGACACTGGTAATGGGCAGTACCTATTTTTACATTACTGCCTGGGTGTTTTGGAGGGGACACAAGGTATCGGGAAGTATATATACTTAAGCATTATTTGTATCACTGCTTAGATTTGGGGGTACATACAGTCTACGGTTCACAGCGTTCATGAAATGTAATCACTTGGAGGGTGAGCGCGAATGTTATGAAATAGATCTATTCGGGTGTGGATCCCTGTTCGGGTGATTAGCGATCACTTGGTAAACGAACATTATAGCGTGATGTCCACGTGAATGATATAAAATAGATCTATTCGGGATTGACAACCCCCGTTCGGGTGACTAGCTATCACTGGGAACTTCGAATATGTTTAAATTGTCGGATTATATCGTGTGGAATTTAGGGGACTCCCCTATTGGCACGTTTCTTTATATAGTGCGGGCTAGGAATTTATATAGTTGCGGGGCAGGTACAGATTTTTTTAGTGACTCAGTTTGGTTCATTAAATGGGTCATGCATTCGTTATAAATCTTTGGATAAGATTGGTACTTTTGGCGAAAAAAAATGTTGTCGTGCATTTTCTTTATAAAATCTTTGGGATTTTTTACATGGTTACTGTGATGATACAGTGGATTAATTCATATTTTAAACTATCTATGAACCTCTCCAACTTGAATGTTGGACACTTTTAAGGATGTTTTTCTCAGGTGAAATTAGATGCTTGGTCTTTTGGTGTGCATTGGAGTCTATACAATACAAGATTCATTGTGATGCAAATTATGGACAATGTATTATTAAATTCAGATTTTTGATAATCAAACAATGTTATTTTTCCAAACGAATCACCTAAGAGGTCGTTCTCTTGTATCTATTGCTGTGTATTATGAAGTTAAACCCATTTGGTTTTTCCGCTCTGCGTTGTATGTGATTTTTGGGGTGTTACAGATTTGGTATCAAAGCATGGGTTTATAGAGAAACTTTTTTGCATATTTTACCCATAGTCTATAACCGTTTTCACAAATAATTGATCACAACAAACATTTTCAAATTGCATCAAGCTACTTGCTTATGTGTTTCAATTTCGTGCTGCATTGAGTGACTTACGTGACTTAATTTTTAAATTATATATATATGATTGCATTTTCTTTCGCGGTAAGCGTACGCTTATTTATATAAGTGCTTATGTTATATAATACCGGGTGAGAGTTTCTTAAGACATTGTGGGTTGCATAATGGGTCTCAATATATGTCAGACATTGTGAGTTGCACAATGGTCTCATTTATACCTCAGACATTTAAAGTTATACAATGGTTCTCAATTATACTCAGACATTGTAAGTTAAACAATCTGGGGTTCTAATTATACCTCAGAACATTGTATGTTATACAATGGTCTCATTATAATCAGGACATTGTGAGTTATACAATGGTCTCATTTTACTTCTTAGACATGTGAGTGACACAATGGTCTCATTTCGTTCTCTGACATTGTAAGATAACAATGGTCTTCTAGGAATGTTCATTTTTCTTCATAGCATTATATAGTGGTATTACGGCGTGATGAGCGTCATAATTTTGTTTACATGGAATTATGTATGAATCTAAGTATTACAAGTCTTGTATAGGCGGGACTTGTAATATGAGGATTGATATGATAATTGTTGTATAAACAAAGCCCGACACAGTTCTGTTTACACGGGACTGTGTATGAATCTAAGTATTGCAAGTCTTGTATAGGCGGGACTTGTAATAGGAGGATTGATATGGTAATCGCTTATGTTGACTCGTTCATAGAGACTTTTACCTTATTTACTCTAACCGAGTACTCATTAATTTTCTTGAAATCTAGGTTGATCTCGCTGGCAGTTTTTTACTCCCAGCTTTCAATGGACGAGTTTTAAATCACTCGTCCCATACTCATTAGAGCACATGCATCGTCATGTCAACCACCTTGAAGGTTATGAGAGTACGCGTATTGCACCGAAAATTATTAAGTAGGATGCTTTATAATTTATTTATTTGAAAGGATTGGGACGCCTCTTCAGTTAAATAAATAATTATAAATCACCGAACCATAAGTTTATCATTTCTTACTTACATAAATTTGGACGCTTCTTTATGTAAATAGGAAATTATAAATGAGTGGGCTTAATGGTATCCGATATGACACGAGTATGAACCTGAAATCGATAATCATCAGAATCCGTTAAAAGGTTTGGAAGCACAATAGTGTCTTGCCACTCCGCATAAATCTTAAGGCCTCACTTGGAGCTACCTTATCTCATTCTTAAGTTATTACTTATGACATTGCAAGTCCCTATGCAATGACGAACTGTCTGTGGATGCTAACCAGTCTGAGTGCAATATCCCGTCACCTTTTGTTAATAGTTTAGACTGTTATGGTCGCTACTGTTGGGTCCTGAGCTGGTCCGACTGATACAACCCTTATCCAGTAGGTTATGCAAACTACTTAACGAGATAAACACCTATCGACGAAACAGATAGTTGGACTATTCATTTCGGGCCACTAGTAGGAAGACGTAGGTCGCGGTACATCCTAGTACTGCCAAGAACTGGCAGTTGAGCGTGCTTGAGTGAGAGTAGCACTGGTTTGGGTGGGGGGTGGGGGACCTGCAGGGAAGTCCCAAGCAAGGGAACACACAAAAGCAAAGAGGTTGAGCATGAGGGCAAAGCAGACAATATTGTGGTCTGAGTAAGCGGGATGTTCGAGTGAGAGCCGATTAACTGGTGGGTGCTTAATATCAATAATAAAACTTGTGACGATATTTTTTTTCAAAAATATCTAGATCTAAATACAACGAGGACACTCAACACAACAATTAAAATTTGTTTTTCAGTTATCAGTATTTATTTTTATTAAAATATTAAATAAAATGATTCATCTTTTTTAATTAAAAGCGTTTTTGAAAACGCGACTATTCGAGTTGAAATCAAATTTTTTATTTCGGACGAAGCGAAACCAGTTCATAAAAGGAATAACGGATATTTTATTAAATGTTATAAAATATTTCTGAAATATGATCAAGCGAATACTCATTTTTATCGGAAAAATGATTTGAAAAACAATGGCGCAAGTTTCGTGCGTTCAATCATCCGTTAAGTCGCTCAAATGAGTCCCGAACCACTTTTGTCAAAACTATAATAAAAATGTTACGCTTTAAACCCTCAACTATACAACTTGTCTCATTTAATATATTTATATATATATAAAACTTATTTTAAATTGACAGGTGTGGGGCTATAGTTGAGGGTTTAAAGCGTAACATTTTTATTATAGTTTTGACAAAAGTGGTTCGGGACTCATTTGAGCGACTTAACGGATGATTGAACGCACGAAACTTGCGCCATTGTTTTTCAAATCATTTTTCCGATAAAAATGAGTATTCGCTTGATCTATTTCAGTAAATATTTGTTATACATTTAATAAAATATCCGTTATTCATTTTATGAACCGGTTTCGCTCCGTCCGAAATAAAAATGGATTTCAACTCGAATAGTCGCGTTTTCAAAAACGCTTTTAATTAAAAATATAATTTATTGAAATGAATAATTTATTTAATATATTTTAGGTAATAATATATGATACTAAAAACAAATTTAATTGTTTTTGTGTGTCCGCGTTGTATATTGTTCGAATAATGTTTGCGGTGCTGTTTTAGCCCTTTTCGGCTCGTTTCCAGGTCTCGGGCAAAACTGAAAAGTTGTCTGGAATGTCATTCAATCAAATTGCTTTAGAGTAGAGTCGTGAAAACGTGATTTAGATGTTTCTTTATTATAAGTCATGCAGACCCAAAAGTCAAAGGATTGACATCGTCAATCTAAATCGGAAATTCTAGGAAGGTTACAACTATTTCTATATATTTATCTATATATTTATATTATAGTTTATATATAATATTTATATATATATATTTCTATATATATATATATATATATATATATATAACTTTATATATATTTTTTAATTACATATTTATGCATTTTATGCTTTTCTTATAAATATATTCTTATACGCGCACCATTATTTTAGGTCGCGGTTCGGATCTCTCGACTTCGTTTCTTCATTGTTGATCATGATGTTCGCATCGTTGTTCACTCGTTGTGATTCTCTTATCCGATACTTCTGCTTAAGGTGAGTTCATAGCCCCACCTTTTCTCTTTTAATGGTTTTCATAAACTGTTTTCGGGGTGAGAATACATGCTCGTTTTACTAAATAAACTTACTGATTTCTATTACTTAAACGTTACGTGACTATCTTTACAAAAGTTTTTACTTGCTTACTACATGACTTCTAAAACATGTGTGATACATGGTTGTTCCTTATGAACTGATTAAAGCTTGATTTGTTTACTACATCATTTGAGATCATTGAATTCCTATATATTTTTGAACATATTACTTGTTTTAAATTGGACACAAGTGCTTGAAGGGTATGCTTGACCCGATTATGAGTTTATCTGCATGAGTACCTATTGCAAAAAGGCCCCGAATTTCATGCACTGTTAATTACCTATGATGGGTAAGCGCTAGTACATTAAGTAGATCTATTGGGCCGTGACTGCCCTGTCTGGGGTTGTGACATCCATGGCGCGATCACCCCTAAAGGACATTTTGTATTGAGAATTTCTTAAGGTATATTGCAATATTACCTTGTTGAGGGGCAAATTATATGCATATTTTATATGCTTGGTTAACGTTTCAGTGGCATGAGCTTAATGCGATAATATATTAATTCATTTACTTGACATTGCATTCGTTGCACTATCGCTGGCTGATCTTAAACCTTGTGGTCCATTACTAAACATTACTTGATTTATTGAATCCCTACTTGGATTTCGAAAATAATTCTTTGAAATGTGGTAACGCTACCTTTCTTACTGAATACTTATTGATTTATTTCAATACTGCTTTTACTTAAACCTATGAATTCACCAACATTATTGTTGACGTTTTTGCATGTATTTTCTCAGGTTATTATTTTGCTAGCTGGGCATTGGGAGCATTCGAGTCGCGTGGATATCAAAACGTTAAAGACTCGGTTTTTCTTCACATTCGATAACCATTTTTCTTTAAATATACAAATGAGACATGTTTGAACTCTTGTAACTTTTGTTAAAAGAAATTATTAGGACCTGAATTTACTCAGATATTTTAATCGAATGTGCTATTTTTATTAAAACGTCTCTTTTGAGGTTGTTTTCTGTAACTTGTACTTTATGATATGAAGTAGCACCCCGAGTGGTATTCCGCTGCATCGTGATTTTTGGGGGTGTATCAGAATAAAAGCTTTTTATAATGTTACTAAATTAATAAGAAAAAACAAGCTAATTTCCAATAATAACCTTTGTTGAATATTTTTTTCCTTCTATAAATGAATTCATCAAAAAGACATTGCTATTGCCGAAAAATATAATCAAACGGGTACCCGCCGCCGCATTGCGCGGATACCCGGCTAGTATCTTTGAAAGAATCTTGTTGGTTTATATGATCGATTATGAGAAGTTGATAGCAACAAGGATAGTATTCCAGGTCAAACTAGTAAACGGAGAACTTGATAAAAACAATGATAACCAAATGATTATGAATTGATTATGAATTGCATGTTACATGAATTGATTACAAGAAAATAAGAGATAAATTTGTTACAAATTCATAGCTAAAGTGAAATGAAATGACAGGATGAGTATTTATAGTGAAGGTGAAACAGAAAAGCATGTAACGGCTTTTCCCGCCTTTTCTAACTAACTTTTAAAACATAATAGTTGACTAAAGGTTTGACCCGCCTTTGAATTTCTTTGACTTTCCTTTAATCCATATCAATACCCCTCCCTTCACCAAATTCTTGTCCTCAAGAATTAATTAGGAAGTTAGGAAAACGTTTAACAATGTCACTGTATAGCTACCAAGTAGCATTATTAACATAACTGTTTGACCACTGAATCAAAACATAAACTGCAGCAGAGTTGCCCACTTTTCCCAACCTTCTGTCCAACACCTTGACTGGCTGTTGAATCAGCTCCCCTTGTGAATTACAAACTGGAAGTGTGGCTATAGCATTTGGAATAGGTCCCTTATACAATTTTAACTGAGAAATGTAGAACATAGGATGGATTTGTGAAGTAGCAGGCAACAATAACTTGTATGCTACCTGACCCACCTTAGCAATGATTTTAAATGGACCATTATATTTTGGAGTCAATTTGTGGTATTTCCCTTGTCTCACATTGACTTGCTTGTGAGACTGTAGTTTCAAGTAAACCCAATGATCCACCTCAAAGACCCTATCAGTTCTTCTTTTGTCAGCCTGAGCTTTCATCTTTTGTTGAGCTCTGTGCAAATGAAACTTTAGCAACTGAACCATAGCTTCTCTAGCACTAAGTGATCTATCCACAATAACAACAAAACTTTGGCCTTAGACATAAGCAATTGGACTGGGTGGAGGTTGACCATAAACTGCCTCATAAGGGGTTGTTTGGATAGAGGTATGAAAATTGGTGTTATACCAATATTTTGCTAAGGATAACGATTTAGACCACTCCTTGGGATTCTGTCATACACCTTAAGTAAGTCTCCAAACATCTATTCATAACTTCAGTCTGCCCATCACTTTGTGGATGATAAGCAGTTGAATAATGCAGGCTCACATGTAAGACCTTGAACGATTCTTTCCAAAACAGGATAAACACACAACATCATAGACAGTCCATGTAATAAACCTAGGAGTGGGTAACAATGGTTCATGTAATTTGTAAACATGATCCATAAAGACTTTAGCCAAAACAGGATAAACACCATAGACAGTCTATGTAATAAACCTAGGAGTGGGTAACAATGATGCAGGATAAACAATTCTTTCAAAAACAGGATAAACACACAATAATGCAGGCTCACATGTAATTTGTCTATGTCACTTACTATGGTCTTTAGCAGTCCATGTAATTTGTAAACATGATCCATAAAGACATTAACCACTTGAGTGGCTGTGAAAGGATGACTAAGAGCAATGAAGAGACTATATTTAGTCAGTCTGTCCACAACCACTAGAATAACTGACTTCCCATGGGATAATGGCAAGCCTTCTATAAAATCCATAGAGATGTCAGTCCAAATCAAATTAGGTACAGGTAATGGTTGGAGTAAACCAGGATAGGTAGCTAAATCTGATTTATTTTGCTGACAAACCTCACATAATGCCATAAAAGTCTTTACATCTTGCCTCATTTTTTCCAATAACATATACCCCCAATCTATTGACTGTTGCAGTGCTTCCTGAATGCCCACCAACAGAATCACAGTGAAAATGAATCAACAAATCCTGTTTCAATTCTTTGTCATCACCCACAACCAGCTTGCCCTTTCTTTTTAACTAATCATGTGTCCAAGTATAATGCTTCACAGTTTCCCCTTTTTGTAACTTCAAAATCAAATCTTGCAGAACACTATCTTGCTTGCAACCATCCATGATCTTGGATAACAAATCAGAAGTAACAGTTTTTAGAACCATCTGTAACAGTTGAGTACTAGTTGATACTCTTGACAATGCATCAACTGCACAATTTTTCACTACCCTTTTTGTATAAGATTTCATAATCAAACCCCATCAACTTTGGTAGCCACTTCATTTGTGAGGGAGTAGTGATTCTTTGGTCAAGGAGATACTTCAAACTGAAGTGGTCAGTTTTGATTTTGAAATGCCTATCCAATAAGTACCCTCTTCATTTTTTTAGTGCTTGAATAATAGCCAAACGTTCCTTTTTATAAGTGGATAAAGCCTTATGTCAAGGAGCTAATGACTTGCTGAAGTAAGCTATAAGATGACCTCCTTGTTGCAAAACAGCTCCAATTCCACCCCCTGATGCATCAGTCTCAATAACAAATTCCTCTTTAAAATTAGGTAGTTTAAGTACTGAAGCTTGGATCATGGCTTATTTCAGCTCCTCAAAGGCTTTTTGAGCTTCTTGATTCCACTTAAAAGAGTTCTTTTTTAATAGTTAAGTGAGTGGATGACTGATGATTGCATAGCTTTTGATGAATCTTCTTTAGTACCCTGTGAGTCCCCAAAAAAACCCTCAATTGCTTGATTGTTGTAGGAGTAGGCCATTGTTTCATTGCTTCAATCTTACTAGTATCAGGTGACACTTCTTCCTTTGTAATAATATGTCCCAAGTACTCCACTTTTTCAGCTACAAAAACACATTTGGAGTGTTTGGCAAAGAGTGTGTGCTGCCTTGAACAGCTAACACTTCTTTGAAGTGTGTATAATGGCTCTGCAAATCTTTGTTGTAGACCAAAATATCATCAAAAAAACTAACACAAACTTCCTCAAGTATCTTTTAAAAACTAAATTCATTAAAGCCTGAAAGGTAGAGGGTGCATTGGTTAATCCAAAAGGCATCACTAGAAATTCATAATGACCCTCATGTGTCTTGAAAGCTGTCTTGGCTACATCATCATGACACATTCTTATTTGGTGATAGCCATACCTAAGGTCTAATTTTGTGAAAAACTTAGACCCTTGCAATTCATCAATTAACTCTTCAATAATGGGAATTAGAAATTTGTCTTTGATTGTCAGAGCAATAAGTTGTCTATAGTCAATACACATTCTCTACTGACATCCTTCTTTTTGACCATAACAACTGGAGAAGCAAATAACATTAACTTTCCCTTATCACCCCTGTTTCTAAAATCTCCCTCGCCATGCTTTTAATAACATCTTTTTGTGTTGGAGGGTGTCTATAAGGTCTTACATTTACTGGTACAACTCCCTCCTTAAGAACAAATTTATGATCATAAGCCCTCTCAGGTGGTAAGGAAGTTAGGACAGCAAAAACATTAGCATATTCCTTAATCAATTCAGTAATTGCAAGTACTTGTATATTCTCTTCAGCATGAATCATTGATAATCTAGCTACAGGATAAACACAAAACATCATAGAAGACAATTCAGCTGCTGGTTGAGGCATCTTCGTACCCTGCATCCATTGTAGAGTAGACTTATGTGTTCCCCTCAAGGTAACTATCCTATCCTTGTATTCAAAAGCCATTTTAAGTTCACTAAATTTCATTGGATATTACCTAGGGTAGCCAACCACTGAACCCCAAGGACCATTTCACAGCCTCTTAAAGGAACTAACATATCATCAGTCTTAAAGATTTCACCCTATTTCTTGCCAAGTGATTTTTTTGCAGACTGGAGTACTAAGTAACTTATTGACATCAGCCACATTAACCTATAATGGAACAGTAGCTGAAATTTTACACCCCATTTTCTTAGTTGTACTAGTGTCCACAAAGTTGTGAGTACTGCCTGAATCAATGAGAATATGGATCCTATACTTTCCCACATGACCACAGACCCTCATGGTTTGAAAATAAGGCACACCAGATGAAGCATGAAGTGATATTTGTGGTGTGTATTCAATTAATTACCCTATTTATTCTTGGATTGGTTGTGTAGAACAATCAGGTGACAAGAACTCTTCTTCACTTGAATCAGAACCATTATCTACCAACACTTCCAAAGCAAACATTTGGCCACTACACTTATGACCAGGAACATACTTTTGGTCACAATAAAAACACAAATTCTTAGCTCTTCTTTCCTGAAATTCCTTTTGAGACAGTTGTCTTTTGGGATATGGTATATTAATAGAGCTTTTAGCTGCTAAAGTAGTGTTTGGGACAGACACTTGTTTAACCACTACACTAGTTTGGGGAGTATAATTGTTGCTATTAGTAATAAACCTAGGAGTGGGTAACAATGGTGCCTTATACTTCTGCTTATTGACTTTAATAGCCGACTCTTGAACTTTAGACAAATGATAAGTGTAGTATACAAGAGATCATAACACAAGCAATAGATGATGGGTTGGCTAATTAGTCTTAGAGAGAGAAAGTGTCTTTCTCGGAAGTAAGAGGCTCAGACGTCGGGGTGGGATTGCCACCCGAAGATTTATTAGAAAACCCTAGAAATTCCGAAGCATACTCCTCACAAACCTCATCAATGATGTCAATTCGGTTTACCGACTTATCATTTGTAGAGGAGTATCACGTAGTTTGATCTAGATTAAAAGTGATGGCTTCGTTATCAACTTGAAGGGTTATTTCTTCTCCATAAACATCAATTAAGGCACGATCGGTCCTTAAAAAGGATCTCCCAAGTATGAGAGGTACTCGAGGATCGGCTTCAAAATCTACAACAACAAAGTCGGTAGGAAAATGGAACTTTCCCATTTTGAGATAAACGTCTTCGGCGAGTCCTTTAGGATGAGTTATGGATTGATCCGCTAACTCAAGAGTCATCCTAGTGGGGGTAAGTTCGGGTATGGATAACTTTTTCCAAATGGAAAGGGGCATAAGATTTATGCTCGCGCCAAGATCGGCCAGGAGCGTGACAGTACATCCAGACTAATTTTACCTAATCTGAGTTAACTTAAGAGCACAAACCAAGTTTTTGACTCATTTTGACCTATTTTTAGCCTTAAACCAAACACCCCTTTAATTTTTCTAAATCAAATTTAAAGCTGAATTTTAAAGAAACAAGCATAGAGTTTTAAACACAGATAATAGACAATAGAGATAAGACAATAATAAGCAAAAGGAACACAAAAATAAGCACATAAGATAA
The DNA here is from genome assembly GCA_026074375.1 of Tanacetum coccineum. Lineage (NCBI taxonomy): Eukaryota > Viridiplantae > Streptophyta > Magnoliopsida > Asterales > Asteraceae > Tanacetum > Tanacetum coccineum. Next base: position 23,198 of record BQNB010072869.1, read on the forward strand.
GCAAACAGAAATAAGCAATAAAAGGCTATTTAAGGCAGTTTCATATCAAAACACAAGCATCTAACATGTAAACAATAAGCAATAATAAATAAGCATTAACAAACATAAATAAGTAGCAATAAGCAGTTATAAGCTACTAAAAAGCAAAAATAAGCAAGTGAATAGTAAAATAAGCTAAAATTTTAAAAATACCCTTTGCACAAACAACGACAAAAGTCTCTTAGAAAGCTTATCTAACAAGCTCTAGCTTATTTGCACAAGCTATTAGGGTCCATAAGCACTTCCATTATTTGCTTATCTTCCATAAAAGCTGAGGTGATTTTAGGAGTGGATTTTTTTTTGTGTTTTGTAAAGTTTTTCTTAAGTACTTAGTCTTTTTATAAAAACAGCTAGCTTATATGATTAAATGAGGGCTTTAAGTAATTTATGAGGAGTTTTTAACAATAAGAAAAACAAGAATCACAATCTAGCTTAAAACATTCAAATTTTCATTAAACTCAAAAACAGATTATAAGATTTTGTAAATTAAAAGACAATGATTAAAATAACTTGAAAACTAAAAACTAGGTAAAAACTACTTAAAAACTAGGTTGCCCAATGGCTTACACATGAAACCTATTTATACTAATCGAAGGAATGTTCTAGGAGGTGTGCTTTTGTTGTGAGAGCTCTTGCAGGTGTGCTTGTTGTGTGAGAGAGGTCTCAAATCAATCTTAGACCTCCATTTTGAGTAGAGCCTAAGTTCTATGATCTTGTCCTTTGATCATGTTGTCGTTTCCTTCATCCAATAAGGTTGTGAGGGATTGCCAGCATGTGAGGTGGGATAAGGTTGATGGACAAGGGTAAGAAGAAAGGGGGATGATATCTTGTATGGTAGTGAGGACACAATTTTGGTCCTTGAGGTTTATAATTGGTTTGCACCGTTAGTCCTTAAAGGACTAACGGTGGGTGTTATAAAAGGGTGACTGGAGAAAACAGGGGTGTTAAAGGTGATGGTGGGTTAGTGTTTGGGTCGGGTATATAAAGGAATTGTTTTGGGCTTTCTATAAGGTTTTAGGATTATAAGTGTATAAGTGGGCTTTCCCAGGCCCACTAGGTGGGTACGGGTGGGCCCACTTTTGGCAGTTTACGTTTTCGTGTTCGGTTTTCGATGCTCATTCCGAATCCATTTCCCGTGGTTGACTTTGACTTAACTTTGACTTTTTGACTTGGCTTTGATTTTTACTTTGCTTCACGCTCTTACCGTTCTCGTGCTCGGTTTTGTCATTTTGGCTTCAATTTTTATCCTTTTCTTGGATATCCTTTACCTGCATAATACAAATGCAAAACATACAAATACAATGTATTTTTGGTACGTTTTTAGTCATTTAAGTATGTTTTTAATGGAAAATGATATGTGTAATTAAGCACATACCGCACTTCATAACTTTAACATAGGTTATTGCAATGATTCTTCTTTTGGAGAACACATCATGTGTGGATTCCTGTTGCTTGCATAGCCATAGAACTTTTGTCATTTAGGACCCTAGTGTGCGATACCCCACATAGCATATTTGTCATAAGCTACCTTCACTGGACTCTATAACGTCAGAACCATGTCTTCGATGCCTTCAATATTGTCATATTTAGCAGTCTTGGTTTTTTTTGTTGAAGTCGTGTATTTCCTGCTCGAGCTTCCACCTTTCAGATATTCAAGGTCATTATTAAAGAAGTAGTTAACAGGAACTACTTGACGACCTTGAGCTTCAATCAACGATAGTGGCTTGCTAAGGTCAAATGGATATTCATGGCCTTCAGGATTGTTCCAATCAAGTCGATCAGTTACAACTTTATAACACTCTTCAAAGTTATACTCAAGTTCTACCAAGCTTTTGTAAGTGCCTTTGAGAAGGTTGAAATCAGGTCCTACTAGAATCTCTTGAGGCAGATTATCAATCTTGAGATTCTTCATGACATATGCTGAGAAGTCGATAGGAGTGCTCATCAGCTCATCGAACGTAAGAGGAGGATTTTCCGTTTGAGCAAGTCTGCTTATCCATGTTTGAGGCAATCTGAAGTTAATAGATTTTCCATCATTCTAAGCAAGATCAGGAGTCGGAGGTCGTTTAGGTTTCTTGAACCAGTCATGCTTTGGACCTGTCTTGACTATGGGTTGATCCTCTTTGTTTCCCAAGTCACCTCCTTGATCCTGTGACATCTCGATGTCTGGAACCTCAAACATTGGTTCCTCTGCTTGTACAGACTTGCCAGATGATTTCGACTGGGACTTGGTGCCTTTAGATGAGCTTGACGTAGAATATTTTCATTTAGAGCCTTTTGGAGGTTCAACATCCTTGCTCATCTTCTGCTTCTTTAACCCTTGGTCTGATTGTCACACCCCGCCAATGTGGAAACACGAGGCGTAACTTCATGGATATCATCACAACACAATGGTGTCAACAATAGAGAATCACTACATGCATAACTACATATAAAAGACACGATGTGTCATGACAATACCGAAAACAAAGGAACTGCATCTTGTATTAATGGAAAAGGGGTCTCATCAATACAAAGACAATGTCTCGCAAACCTATTAAAACTAAAAACATTCAAGAATTCACGCAAACAAATACTAGACGAAATTAAATGAGAACTTTCAACGCCAGCCTAAAGATCTCTCTAGCCACTTTTATTAACTTCAACACCTTCATAACGCTCACCTGAAAATGATGCTTAAGAACGTCAACACAACGGTTGGTGAGAGTCATAGGTTTACGACACACAATTTAAGCTTTAAATAAATTACTGTGATTATAAAAAAAACAAAACATGGCAGGACAATTATGCTAGCTAATATACATGATAACATGCGTTCGTCTAAACAATCACCATTGGGACGGAACGTGTCCCCCAATCCAAATCACAAAATTCGTCACATAGTCATGGAGAGGAACGATATCCCAAATCCCAGACTCTTGGTACCGTATCTATGCAAAATAATACTCACAGGAAGTAAGCGAAACCTCATATCCACAAAGTAGGCGAAAACCAATCTCAAACTAATCACAAGGAGACGATCACGCTCCATGGATGTCATACGACATGCAGCACATAAACATATAATAGATACATAAAAGTCCATGCATCAATTAAACCACATAATCACAGTAATTAAAACAATCCAAAACATATTTAGCATCATTTCTATCCCAAGAAAACATAGTAAAAATGGGACTATGAAACTCACCAGATGCTCAGCTACTTAACAAAATCTTACACACAATCTAAACACAACAAAAACACAAGTTACACTCGGTAGGCTAATGCCCAAGCCAATGTAACAATCATATGATGGACTTCTAAACTTTATACTAAGTTTATAATTCTATATATACATATCTCAAACCATTTTCATACCCTATATAACCTTAACCATTAACTACCAACTTTTCAGTTTTGAGAAGAAATTTGTAGTCACGTTATGACCACAAATAAAATACTAAAACACCTAATTGATGGTTATACTTACATCCCATATCTCTCCAATGAGTGTTGAGCTACTGTGAGTTTTTAGAAAAAATAATACTAAGTGAAACTATTTTATAAAAATTCATCTTTACAAGGTACTCAGATTCGGATCTGAAAGCATACCAAAAAATTTGACGTCCTTAAAAATACTTAGAAAATATTTTATCGCTAGCCCTTCGAACCGGAGTTAATAGACATCTAAAATATGACCTATAATTTTTGGCTAACCCCAATTTTAAATTTAAGTACGGGTTTTACTCCCCGAAATCAGACCCAAATCTGACCCGAATTTACTGTTTTGACAATGTTTCTTGCGAAAAATATTTGACTAACTTTTCGACCTCAAAACCTTTCGGGGCCGGACTTTTTGGAAACTAGACTTTCTGAACTTAAATTTAGGCCCAAGAAAATTGATGATTGCTATTTTTATGACCGAGTTATGATTCATACAAGATGACCTTTCAAAACTGCCAGCTTTTAAATTCTGAATTTACAAACCCTAAAACCCTAATTACACATGCTTAACACCACCAATCATCCCAAAAATGATTTATAAAGATCAAAACTCTAATTTTACAGATCTTATATAAACCCTAGTCCATCCTTAAAATTGTTACAAGAATAATTAAAGAGAATTAAAATAGTTAGGGTTTCTTAACATACCATAAACATTGATCTTGATACACTAAATCACCAACTTGTTCTTGCTAAAAGAAAAATATTTTTTTTCTTTCTTTTCTTCTTGGGTTTCAGCCGAACAAAACAAAACAAGGGGTAGAGGGGTTTTTTTCTTTGTATTTATAGGTTTTACAAAAAGGGTTTAGATAATTCCTATTTAGAATCCTAATTAGACTAGAATTTTGTTTCCCCTTTTTTTATTTTTCTTATAACCGGCCCCTTTAATATATATATATATATATATATATATATATATATATATATATATATATATATATATATATATAAATATGTATTAAGGGGGCTGGTGATATATTATATTATAATATATATATATTATATATATATATATATATATATATATATATATATATATATGTATATATATATATATTAATTTAATTGTATATATACTATATACTATATTACTCCTTTATAAATTTCGTTCTCCCTTTAGTACATATTCATTTTATATTTTTTATTTATTTATTACATATTAACTTAAAACCCTTGATAAATGCACATATTTTAAAATGAAACAATTACACTACTTATTAATATTTTCCCAACTAAATTTTATTTATTACTACATAAATAAATTATAAAACCTCAATTCACTAATTAATCTCATCCCGGAATTAACGATTCACACTTTATTAATTTAGAAAACCTTTTAAAATAAAACTAGTTTTAAATGACTATAAAATAAATTCATTGCTAAACATTTTTTTAACTTATTACTACTAAAATCTATCTAACTAAATTTCTAAACTTAATTTTCTATTCTCATGAATTGCTATTATTTAAATACGTAAATACATATATACACACATAAAATTATACCATCATTTTTATTGTCACTAAAATGTGAACAAAATGAAATGCCCAACAACCATAAACTCAATCACAATAAGACGATCACGCTCATAGATTGGTAGCCAAACTCACATAAGACCACATAAACACATAATTATTAAAACACATAATGAAGCTCAAGTCAATACTAACGGTTTGACTAACCTGCTCAATACACAGTTGTCACAGTATCCCCTCCTTAGGAAAATCTCGTCCCGAGATTTAACTACTAGATTCAACATCATTATCAACAAACAATCGGGAATACTTACCTTTCATATGGTCCTCACGTTCCCACGTGAACTTAGGGCCACGCTTTGAATCTCATCTAACTTTCACGATCGGAAACCCACTGCTTACAACTTCGCTTGCCCATACAAGGGTACAAATAGCAGCATAACAACACTAAGCAAAAATGAACATCCAACTACATGATCATCACCCGTCTTTGAGGAGACTCGTCAAAACCCTTAAGTTGTGTAACAACGTCATTCATAACCTAACCCCGCAATTCATCAAACAAGAACTGTCTTGGAACTAAGTTATGAGTTGCTACCAAGCTCAGTGTTTTTGAAGAATCGGCTCGACTTTGAGCTTATTCAAAATATAACATTAACCAGACCACCTCAGAAAATTTAAGGGTGCACTAAAGTTTGCCAGTAACCCTATGTGTCTGACTTTACTTTGTACTTCCAACGATAGCTTTCTCAACAAGAAAGTGTGGATACTTAGTTTTTATGAAATCCTCATGATCTCGCTTCGAGTTCCAATGGACTTAACTATCAGAATCCTACTACGCTTCAAACTTTTAACCTCACGATCGATAATATCAACAGGTTCTTTAACAAAACGAAGAGTTTTATCTACCTTAATTTCTTCAAAATGCACATGCAGATTTGTATTCGCTAAATACTTTTTTAAATTTGAAACACATCAGATACGCTACTAAATTCTTGAGGCAATCTTAATCAATAGACCATAGGACCGATCCCTTTAATGATCACAAATGGTCCCACATATCTTGATGCAAACATTTCTTTCTTCCCAAAATGCACTACATCTTTCCAAGACGACACTTCCAACATCACTTTATCACCAACTTCAATTCTAAATGTTTACGCATATTGCCAACATAGCTCTTTTGGCAAGCTCTAGCCGCTTTGAGCTTTTCTTTAATCAATATCACCTTATTTATTGTCTCTTGTACTAATTGTGGTCCAACCGACCGAATTTCTCCAATTTTAGCCCAAAGTACGTGTGACTTACACTTCCTTCCATACAACACATCAAACACCTGAATGATAACTATTATTATAGAAAACTCAGTTAAGGGTAGATGAGTATCCTAATTACCACAAAAAAATCAATCACGCACGCTTTCAACATATCCTTTAAAGTCTGAATCGTACGCTTACTTTGTCCATCCGTTTGAGGATGATAAGTTGTACGCATGTTTTAGCCGTGTTCTCAATGCCTTCTACAATGTCTACCAAAGCCGCGAAGTAAATCTTCCACCACGATCTGAGATGATTGACACATGCACTCCATGCCTTGTTACTATCTCATTATTGTAAAGTCTCGCCAAATTCTCCATTTTAAAATCTTCACATACTACCATGTAATAGGCATACCTTAGTCAGTCTATCGACTATTACCCAATTTGTATCATACCCACTACTTGATCTTAGCAACCTTGTAATAAAGTCCATAGTTATTATATCCTACATCCACTCAGGTATCTCTGGTTGTTACAATAAACCCAAAGGTCTTTAATATTTCAGCATTCACCTTTAAACAAGTCAAACAATTGCTAACATAGGTAGCAATATCCTTCTCATACGTGGCCACATACATATCTCTAAGGTCATAGTACGTCTTATCCGTTCTCGGATGTACCAAATACCTTGATGCATGAGCCTCATCCATAATTAATGTCCTTACATCACCTATTAATGGAACCCATAATAAATACATACCTTCACCTTCCTTCCTTTCCATTAGTTGGTCCAGGCCACACATCATTTCTGCTGTCGCGTTCTCTACCTTGTCTCTTTGCATGAGTACACAACATAATCCTTGATTTGACGCGTCGCAATAAACTACAACTCTTTGGATCCATCAGGAAATGACAATATTGGTGCATTTCACAAATTACCCTTCAACGTCTGAAAAGCTTCCTCTTGTTCCTTGGTCCACTCTTACTTCTTATTCTTCTGTGTTAGTGAAGTAAAGGGGTTTAGTAATCTTAGAAAAATTTACTATGAAACGTTGGTAGTAACCTGCCTATCCCAAGAATAATCGTATCCCGGATGGTGTATTAGGTACTTTTTAATTCTTTATTGCTTCTATCTTACTAGAGTCCACGTAAATATCATTGTTGTTAACCACGTGTCTGAGAAAACGCACTTCTTGTAGCCAGAATTCATACTTGGAAAACTAGGCAAACAACTTTTCCTTCTTCTTGAACAACATAGGTGCTCCCCACAGAGAGTGACTTAATAGAATAAAATGTATATCAAACGAATCCTAAGGTTTATGAACTATCGAATAGGGTAGCAAACGGATATCGAATCAATGGCTAGAATACATATAAGGGATTTCACATATGGAAATAGATGCGGATCAAATGTGTTGGATTGTTTACTGAATACATCTTAACCTTTAGCTTGTAAAGGGTTTGTTCCTTTAGATAATTCTAAAACAACAATAATGAAACACTGATTTAAACACTATTGATTATGCGGAAACTAATCAACAATGCTAAGAAGAACAATATTAAGAATCACAAAAGAACTTTATATTATCACTTGAATCTACCTAGGTTACAGATTACAACGACTATGATTGCTAATAGATCTCTATTGATCTGTGTAGAACTATATCTACTAACTATGCCTAGGGTTCCTTTTATATATTAAGGAAACCCTAATGGGCTTTATAAAACGCGTATAAAGATAATGCATATCCTTTCCTAAGATATCTTATGCATATCTTATAAACGATACTAACTATTTTATACTAACGGGTCTAACTATCTGATCAGTACTAACATTTTGTACTGTGAGTACAAATTACAACTAGCGGTACTAACTAATATAACTAACGGTACTAAGTCAGGAATGCATAATTCCCTACAATCCTCCCCTAAACATGATTGTTAAACTTGTTTAACTTCATGTTTCTTTAGTGTGAACATCTTGTAGACTAGGAGGATGTATCCAAACACTCCGTCAAATCTTGATCTAATCTTTAATAATTTTGACATCTTCAGCTATCCACTTTTATCTGCAACATATCTTCTCGGCAACACAACAACATCCAACTAAGTTGGCTTTGTACTTTTTGGCAAACTACGAGCCATTAACGGATTTGATATTCCTTTACCAGTAGCCATTTGCTCTGGGATAGCAAATTCTTCATTGTAAACAACAAGGTGAATTGATAACCTTATAGTTTTGAGTAAACTATCAACTATCAACGGATTTGATTTGTCTTTACCAAAAGCCGTTTGATTTTGGACTAGTCAATGCTTCATTGCCATAACATGGTGCACTGATAACCATATAGTTTTTAGCAAACTATCAGCTATCAACAGATTTGATTAGTCTTTACCAGGAACTGTTTGATCCTAGACTAGCCAACTCTTAACTGTGAAGCAAGGTGATTTGAGAACCATACAATTTTTGGTAAATTGTCAACCATAAACGGATTTGAGAAGTCTTTACTAGAAGTCGTTTGCTTCTGGACTAGTCAATTCTTGATGTCTGTTAGACATGGTGAATTGAAGACCATTTGTTGTGTGGTGGTTAGCCAACACTCAAACCCTTCTCACTTCCATTCACAGCATTACTCTTCATTAAGCTTTTGCTTAATGAATCTTACCAAATGTAGTGCAGCAGTACTTTCCTCTTCAACCTCTAATCCCAAATCAAGCATTCTTTGCAACAATTCCTTGGACAAAGGATACCTTCTTTCAACTAGCATGTGAATGATTGTCCCATCCTTAAGCTCTAGTATGCAAACTCCACAAGCTTCATACAGTCTCCATCTAAAAA
>BQNB010072870.1:0-32295 GCA_026074375.1 Tanacetum coccineum
GATCGAAATGCATTTTGTTCTATGATCCCTAACAGTTATGAAAATAACGAAAGTCAAATAAATTAGTTAGTTGTTGTAAAGAAAAAAATAATCAAAAATATTAGTAGGAATAAGTGTATACATTTAAAAAATGGTAAAAACGGGGCTTTTCAAACTATTGATTCCTTAATACCTTTAGATGAGCACTTTGCTACTTTTCAAGGTGATTAGTTTGGGGGGATTGGAATTTTTAGTTTTGAGCGTGTATTTATTACATTGCGTGAGGACACGGATATACTTTAGTATGGGAGAATTAAAAATAAAGACAAAACCGGACAAAATCGAGCACGGGAAATGACCCCAAAAGACCAAAAACATAATAAAAGTTGCAAATATATGTTGTTTTTGTGTTTGTGTATGTGCAGGTACAGATATTAAAGAAATAGACATAAATAAAGACAAAGCTGGACAAAACCGAGCACGAGAATGGGAAGAGCATAGAAAATCGAGTTCAACGGTGCCTTCATTGTTTATTGGGCCGACCCGTTACCCTTTATAAGGGCTGGGGCGACCCTTATATACACCTAACTATTGCAGCAGCCCATCCCGGCCATGACACTCAGCCCACATCTATGCGTCCCAGCCCAAGATAAAAATGAAGAATCGGCCCAGCAACTGAATTTTAAATCTTGGCCCAAAAAAAAATATCACAAGTCCAAATCAAAAACCTATTCAGTTGATATAAAGGGGAACGCAGCAAATGGATAAAAAGAAAGAAGGGGGATCTGGCACTCGAAAAAAGGGGACCTGAACTCATTGTTTTTCATTTTTAATCTTTTCATATTTTTCTTTTCATTCGGAGGTTAGAAGAGATTAGATGTAGCAGTCATTTATTTTTCTTGTCAAGTTTTTTATGTCAATTTCACTTATCTTTGTCTAAAATTTTTAATCACTCGAATATTAATCACTTCTTTATTGTGCTGCAAGTTTTTCTTTTATGCATTTATGAGCTCAAAGTATCACTTATAATCATTTATTATTACCTATTATTAGACATAAATTAATCTTTTCATTACCATTTCATTATTCGGCAAACTCTTATCTTTCAATCATTAGCATTAAAGTAACTGTTTTAATTACATAATAAATTTCGAAAATTACAAAACTAAAACTGTAGTTTAATTTACATATCGTTGTTTGTCTTTATTATTATTTTTATAAAAAAAAGTGTTTAATTACGATTTAGATTTATATATAATAGATCTTTTGTTTTCTTTCTAGCTTTCATAATAGCTTATAGCTTTTATATAGCTTATTCGGATTAACTTTGTTTGATTTGTTGTTTAATGAGTACGGTTCAACACGTAGGCGCGGAGCTTAAGGGTCTATTAAGCTAGTTTACTAGTTTATTAGATCGGGTGGTTATAATCGATTTGGTTTCGGCATTCGGGTTCTACTTCTTATCTCGTTTCAATTCTAATTAGTTATAGTTTAAATTTGCTTATTATGTCTTTTACCGTTGTGCCTATTATTTTTATTTTAGTTGCCATGTTTAGTTTAGTTTATTATTATCGTGGTTTCATTTGTCGCTCGTAGCTTAGTTATAATGTTTAGCGATTATGTTTATTTTTCTTAGACTAGATATCATTATTGTTGCTTGTTAGTTTTATTGCCATGTCTAGTTTACCTTTTGTTATTGTTATTGCTTTATATTATGCTCGTAGTTTATTAGTAGTTCTAGGTTATTTAGCTTGATATGATTGTTATTATCGTTATGCTTATTAGTTTTAGTAGCCATGATTAGCGAGTATTTCCATTTTATAAGTTGTAGTTTTATTTTAACATGTCTATTATTATTGTCCATTTAGTTGTCATGCTTAGTTAGTATGTTTATTTGTTGCTTTATTCATTTATGCTTATTGTTATGCTTAGTTTAGTTGTTATTATTGCCATATTTATCGTAGACTTGTGGTATGCTCGTTTATTATTTTCTCGTTGATTGTTGTTTAGTTTATTGTTATTTAATTTATTGTCATTGTCGTTTATTGTTATTTAGCGAGCATGCCCGTTTTAGTATTATTTTAGCTTTATTATAGGTTTTATTTTATATTATTAGTATTAAAAACCATAATTTTCAAAAACAAAAATATTTGATATTCGAGCATCAAACAAAACACTTACATGGATTTCAATTCATCTCTCGTTGGGACACGACACCCGGTGGATAAACTTTTACTTTTCCTAAAGTAAATTTTCTTATCTATTCGGGATACTTACTATACTATTACTATTTGGTATTTAGGATATATATTTATATATATACTATATTATCGAATCAGTTTTTTGGCGCCGCTGCCGGGGAGAGTTGTACGATTTTTACGGGATTGTTTGTGTTCATTGACGGTTCATGATACTTCGGGCATTAGTGGTCTATTCGCTACTTAGGCAACACGTAATCAGGAAAAAGGAAACGTAAAGTAACTGTGTCCCATAGTTTGGAAATACAAGCAATGTTTATCTCCACTAAAATAGTAAAGTAAAGAGTAAAACATGGGGACTATGAATCTCACCTTAGCAAAATGAGACAAATGGATAATCACGCAATTTAAGGTGATATAAAAATCTAGCCGCGACTAGAATAATAATGCGTTCAGAAACACAGGAAAGCATGCAAAGAATTGCATAATAATGTTCATCACCAAAAGCATCCATGTGTGTTTGCTTTTAGTTTGATTAACCAGATCATGATTGAAATGAAATCATATAGTTTTGTTTAAGTTTCGCGTTTATCAAAAGTTTTCATTTTTAGTAAGTTTCTATTTTAGGAAAGTTTTTAGTTTCGGGACGTTAATACCGTCCCCTATATTTTTTACGTTTCCAATAGTCAAAACGCACTAACTCGCTTTAATTACTTAACTTCTAAGTTCGTTCCGCTAAATTCTTACCAAACTTACTATTTTTAGTGCTTTATCGCTTTTCTCAAAAATATGTTTGACGGCGTCACTTAAACAATTACCACATCAATATATAAGTGTTACTATTATGTTTCTGCTAATTCTGTTAAATGTCCAAAAATGTCCGAAGGAGGCGGTGAACACCGTTTTACTATTTACATCATCAATATCATTTGGGTTTCGCGAAAAATGTTTTCAAGTTCATTTGGCCATAACTTTGGTGTTTTTTAAATCCGTTTTTAAAGTCTGTGATATTTGAAAAACTATCTATTCAAACCGGAGCTCTTCAAAAAACACTTACTTTTTCCGCTAATGAAACATTTTTTTAGGTCGACCAAAAACCTCAAAACAATTTGGGGATAGCTAAGCAGCTTTTTGTCAAAAACGCAAACCAAATCACCCAAATTCACAATAGTGCCTAATCTAGCCTAATCTCCATTCACAACTAATCCACAACAAAAACCACACCTAAATCTAACCTAATCCCTTCATTTCTATTGTTGCAACTCTCATCTCACTTCTATTCTCAAACCAAAGAACATAGTATTTAACTAGTGAAACAAAGAACAACATTATTTATAAAATCTTTAATTTTTAATCTTTCAAAAATTGATAACAACCATATGGATGTATGGATCTTTGATGAAAAAATGAAAGGTATATTAAATTTTTAACATATAGATGACATAAGAAAAACCACAAATAAAGACTTCCAAGAATACATTACAATAATGAAGAACAGTAGAAGAAATCACAAGGAATCTATACCCCAAAAATAATTGATCTATAAAACCCAACACAAATCTTAGAACCCCTAACTTAGATCTCTGAAGTAAAAAACCTTAAATTTAAAGAACCAATACTTCAAAAAACAGCTTAGATGTTCTTAGACATAAGTTGGGATTGAGTTAGTCTTGCTAGAAACAAAGAATGAAAGTGTTATGGGTGTGTGGTGTAGCGTGGGTGGTTTCAAGAGAGCAAGAAGAGAAAAGAATTTTGTTGGTGGCTTATATTTATATTTTTTAATTTTATTATTTTTATTGTTGGGTGTTTTTAGTATTTAATGTTATGAATTTATGTGTTTTATATTTAATTGGTTTTTGTAATGTGATTTTATGATAAATGATTATATGCTTTTTATATAAATTTTATTTGGTTTTTTTTATTATTTTATTTATTTTTGTAATTATTATTATGATGAAATAGTATTATATATTTATGTGGAATTGATTTTATATTTATACATATTGTACTTATTTCTGGTTTGTTATTTATTATTTTTTTAATAAATTTCTTCTGGGATTTATATTTTTTGATTTCTAATTTGATTTATTGTTTGTATGTATTATGTTTTTGAAAATTTATATTTTACCTATTGTTTTTATTTAATCTGATTTTTATGATGTATGTATTTAATTGGTTGAATATGTTTCTTCGTATTTATTTAAGTATATATTGGTTGGTTATGTTATAATTTATATATTTTATTATATTGGTTTTTTTGTTTTCTAATTTATTTTTTTTAATTTTAATATATGTTAATGAAATATTATTATGATATTATATTATATATTTTTTAAATATGATTTTGGATATTATTGTTATTTTGGATATATTTATTAATGTATTTGTTTTGTATATTTTTAATGGACTGTTTTTATTTTATATTTTCTGTATTATGTATGTATGGTTATTGTTATTTGTATGGATACTTATTTTATTGATTTTTTGAATTCGTATATTATTATATTTGTCTTATTTTTTTTTTGGACTTGATGGATTTTCTTATATGATTGTGGAATGGTGTTATACTTATTATGGATATGATTTTATGAATATAATTTTTTTTATTGGAATTTTTATAATTTTTTTATATTGTATTTGAAATATTTAATTTTGATTATATATTTTATTTTATATTTGATATTTTCTAAATTTTTGTATTATTTAATATTATTATTATATGGTTTTTATTTGTTATAATGTTTGTGTTTTGGATAATATTTGTTTGGATGATATGATTTTGTGATGTAGTAAATATTATGATTGGTTTTTATTTTTATTTTGTTTATCTTATTTATTGATGAATTTATTTTGTTTATTTTTATTTTATAATTAATTAAATTATTTGTGGATAATTTTTTATTGGAATTTATGAATATTAATTGTAATGGGGAATTTGGTTATTTTTGTAAATTGTTTATGCTTGTAAATTTTTAATAAATAAAATATATTAATTATTTTATTTGGATGTATTTTTTTTTATTTTTATTGGAATGATGGGAAATGATGTTATTTATTATGTAGTTGGAATATGATATATTTTTTTTTTTATATTTTTTTGGTAATATTTTATAAAAAATTTTATATTGGTATTTATTTTTTTTTTATATTTGAATGATTTATGATCATTTTCGTATATGATTTATAAAATATTATTTTATTGTTGTTATTTGGTGTTTATGTATATATATATGTTAATATTAATTTTTATTTATGTTGCTGTATTGTTTATGATATTGTGTATATAAATGATGTAATGTGGATTGATGATTTTATAATCTTTTAATTGTATTTTTGTATTTCATTGGATATGGTTTTTGTTGAATTTTGATATTTTATTTTTAATATATTATTTTGTAATCATTTGTATATTGGGACTTTTCTATGTATGATGGACTAGATGTTTTTTATTATTAATGGATTGAATGTTTTTGTTAGTGATGTTTTTGGATTACTGTTAATTTTTGTTAATTTATATTTAATTTTATGTTGATAATTATTTGTTATATGTTTGTAATGGCATATTGTTATATTATTTGGATATATTATATTTGGATTTATTATTTTATAATTTATTTGTTATTAATGTTTTTATTGTTTAATATTAATGTATATTTATTTATGTGTATAATATGTACTTTAGGAAATTGTTGACTTATACTTATATATATCTTTTATATAATCTTATTGATTTTATTATTTGTATTTATGTTTACATTTGTGGTTTTTTATGATTTTGGTCTTAGATTTTTTTACTGTATCTTTATTGTATATTTCTGGTTTTGTGATTTGAATGTTGTATGGATTGTATTTATTATGGAATTAAATTTTATATTATAAATATTTTTATATATGTTCATTTTATTGATATTTATTTGTTTATATGATTATTATCCTTTGATTGGAATTTTTTTTTATTTCTACCTATTTATATTTTTTTTTTGTGTGGAATTTTGTTTAATTTATATGTTTTATTTTATAATTATTTGATTTGGTCATGATATTGTATTTGTGATTTGATATTTATGATTGTATAATTTGGTTAATATTTGTTTTTGTTTATTTTTTTGTTTAGTTTTTATTATTGATAATTTTTAAATGAATTTGTTTCTGTATTATTATTTTTTAATTTATTTTGGCATATAAATTATCGTTTATTTTTGAATATTAAATGTATTGTGGATTTGTATATGTTTTTATTTTTATATTGTTTACTTGGTAATTTTAATTATATATGTATTTTTTTGATGATGTTTGTATTTAATTTTGAAATAAATTGTTGTTTTTTATTGAGTGAATTTTTGTTTATGTATTTTCTTTAATTTATAGATATTTATGGTGTATATTATGAATTTATTGGATTTAATTTATTTTTATTTATATATATTTGTGAATATTGTTTATTTGTAATTAATTATATCTTGTGTATAATTCTTATTATTTTTAATTTTTTTATGTTTATTTTAATTTATTCATATAATTATATTTTTGATTTTTGATATTTGGTGTTTTTTATGCTATTATTAATTTTTATATATTGTTTATATATTAATGTTTAATATTTTCATTGTTATTTAAATATATTGTTTTTATTATGTTTTAGTCCTTAAATTGATTATTATTGTATTACTTTGTATTTGAATTAAAACTTATATTTTATTTATGTATTATTTTTGAAATGGATTTATTTATATATCTTTAAATTAATATTAAGATATAATTTTAATGTAACTATCTTTTATATTTGGTATATTTATTATTTATATTGTTTAAATTTGGAGTGTCATTGTTATTGTTTATTGATATTATTATTTAATATCTATTATATGATATTATATATTTTTTTTATTTGTTATTTTTTTTACTTATGTTTAATTATTATATTTTGGATTTTTTTGTTATTATAATTATATGTGTAAAATTAAATATTTATATATAATTTTTTTTCAAATTGTTTATAGTGTAGGTATTTTTAATTTTACTTTTTTTATATGTATGATTATTGTATTAATTTATACGTAATTAAATTATATTATAATTTTGTATGATTCTTTTTTTTATTTTTTAATGATGTTGTGATTTTTATTTTTATTTAGAATTAGTAAATATGATATGTATGTTTGTTTGAATTTTATACATGAGATGTTGTTTATATCTATATGGTATATTGAATTTTTTTTATGTTGGATTTTGTTTAATTGATTATGGTATTGGATTGATTGTATTTAGTTATGAAATGTATTATTTATTTTTATTTGTTATTTTTTATTAATATATTATGATATGTGCTATTTAATAAAAATTTGTTTGTCTTAAATAATGTGGATTACATAATTATTTTATTATTGATATTTATTATGGATTTTTTATTTTGTGTTTATTATAAAAATATTATGGAATATATGATATATATAATGTATTTTTGATGTATGATTCATATGGTTTTTATTTATTTTATTATTAATTATTTGTTTGTTTTATGGCATTATAATTATTTATCTGTTATATTGATTTATAATATATTATAGGTTCTAGTGTATTTTATGTTATGGTTGTGGTTAAATAGTATTTTTTATTAGTTATTATTATTTTTATATTGGTATTTTTTTATATGTCTTTTTGTTGATTTATCAATATTAATTTATGATTTTATATAATGTGGTATAATGTATTATTGTAGATGATGTTATTTTGTTTTTATGGTTATTCTGAATTATATTAGTTAATGTAATGGATATTGGATGTTGTTATTGATGTAATGGATTGGATTATTATATTTTATATATACTATTCATTATTTTTTTGGTTATGGAATGTTGTAATATTATTTTAATATTTTCTTTTACTTAAAAATGTTATTAATGGTAATTGATGATTTTTAAATCATTTGTGTAATTTTATTTATTTTTATAATTTTGTTTAAATTTTATTTTATCTATTGATATGTTTTAATTTGATCATTTATAATGCTTATGTATATTTTAATTAGATTGTTTATGTTATTATTGATTGATGTTATTTTGTCTATTTTTTGATTTATTTATTTTATCCTATGCTTATGATATTATTAATTATGTTATAATTTCTTTTTTTAATTTTTAATATTTTATTATTTGGCTGGATTTCTTTTATTATTTTTTTTCTTATTGTTTTGATTTATGATATTTGATTGTTGATTGTTGTTATAAAAAATTCTTTGGAATGGTATGATAATGATATATTTGTTGTATATATATTTGAATGATATATTATTATTTGTAATATATATTATTATTTTATTTTATAAATAAATTATGTTGTGTTAATTTTGTTTATTGTATTGTTTATAATTATGTTATTATAGTGTTTGGTTTTATCTATTAAACTATTATATATGGATTTATTTATTATTTTTTTTTTATTGTTATTAATTTTTATGTATAAATTGTATTTTATGGCTTTATATATGTATAATGGATATTATTATTAAATTATGTATGTGGATGCTGTTTTTTTTTGTTGTTTTATTATATTATTTATTATGTGTATTGATATTGATTATTCTATATGTTCTTAATTTTTTATTAATTTGTTTATTTAATTAATTGTTTGTTTTATTGATTTTATTGAAAATTTATTTGTAATTAATTTTTTTGGTTTTGTAATTATTATGTTATTGAAATATTAATGTTTATATTATATAATTTATATTCAATATTAAGTTTTTATTAATAATTATTATTTTATAAAATATATTTTCTTTTATGTTATGGCTTTTATTTGGTATTTATTTTAATTTTATTTATATTGTATTTTTGATTTGATGTATTATTTTTTTTTTTTTTTTATTATTGATTTTCATTTTCTTTTGTTTATCTGGTTTATTATTATAATTATATGATTTGTTTGATAATTCATATTTTTTTTGTTTTTTATGATGGTAATGGATGTGTTTTGTTTAATGTTTTATATTTATGAATTTTTACTATATGTATATTATTTTCATATCTTTGTATTGTGTAATATTGTTTATAAATCAATTTATTTTAATTATTACGTTTTTTTTGGATTATTTTTTGATTATGTATTAATTATATTTTCATGTTACTTATGATTAATATTAATATGTTTTTTATTATTTTTTTGTTATTTATTTTAATGAATTTTTATTTATGGATTTGTGGTCTGGTCTTATCTTTATTTTTGTATTTTTAATTATTATTATTTTAATTATTTATCATGTTTAATGATGTATTTGAATATTATAGGTATTATTTATTTAGTTTATATTATATTAAATTGGGAAAAATTATAATGTAATATATTTTGTTTAATGATATTATTTTATGGGTGTATTTTAATAAATTAATATTTCTTTTTATTGGATTTGTGATTTTTATTTTTTTTTGATTTTAATATGTTATTTATATCTAATTTTATGTTTAATGATTTTATATTTTGGATTTTATTTAGTTTTATTTAATTTTTTTTTGTTAGCTTTGTATATTTTGGTTTTTTTGAATTGAAAGTTTTTTGATTTTAATTTTTTTTTAATATTTAACTTTTTCTTTTGATTTTGGTTTTGGATAGTTTATTTTGATTTTTTTTATTTGCTGTGTTTTTTTTTTCTGGTAAATACTGTTTATTAATGTATTTAATGGTTATCTGTTGATGATTTTTTATTTTTAAATAATTAAATTTATTATTATTATGTTTTATAATATGTCTATTTGGATTTGATTTATTATGTAATTTACTTAATATTTATTGCTCTATATCATTGTTAATGTTCTATCTTTTTTTTGGATTTTCTGGTTTAAGTTTAAATGTAATTTTATTATGTCTTTTAAATATCATCTTTTATATTTTGAAGGTAAATATTTATGTAATGATTATTATTTATGTTTTATACTTTTATCATGGTTTCTATTTTCTTGGATGTAATATATGCTTTATATTTATATTTTATATTTTCTTTATGTATGTTTGTCTGGAATTTGATTTTAAATATAATTTTATGTTGTAATTATATATTATTTTGTTTAATTTTATATGTATATGTTATTTGTATTATTTCTGTTTATATTTGATGTTGTTTGTTATATTGTGGCATTTGTTTTTTATATTTATGTGTTATTATATATTATTTTATTGGTTATATTTATTTTTTTTTTTTTTGGTATATTATATTTTATTTATATATCTTTTACATGTTTGGAAATTTATTGTATATCTATGTTTTATAATATTATGATTTTGTTTTTTTATTTGTGTAATATTATATGTTTTTATTATATTTTTGTTTATTATAAATTGTACTTATGGAATATTATGAATTTATATTTTTATATCATAATGGTTTTTTATTTTTTTTGATTTTAATATTTTTGATTATTGTATTATTTTATTGTGTAATTCTATTTATAATGTGTTTGAATTTGATTTGTGGTCTTGATTTTTTTTATTGATTAATGTTTTTTTATGTCTTTTTAATTTGATTATATTGATTATTGTTATATTTTGTAAATGTTGTTATTTTTATAATTTGTATTGTTAAAATTGATATATATTGTTGTGTTTATTACTGGTATTTTATTTATTTGGTGGTATTATTATCTTATTATGTTTATTTATTTTGGATAATTTAACTATATTATTTTTATAATTTTTACATACAAACACCTGAACCTTGCTGGATTAACTTATTTGTTATTAATAAATTGGTATAATATTATATTTTTTGTGATATTAATTTTTGTTTAGTTTTTGTTATTGATATATGTATATGTCTTATGAGTATTTGTGTTGTATGAATGATCATGATATTGTGTGTATTTTAATTATGTTTTTTTTAATTTATATGTATATATATAATGTTTTTTTATTTATTATGGTAATGGATAATGATTTGATTAAAGGGTATTAAAATTTTATTATTATTGATATTGGATTGTATTTATTATAATTATAATATATTGTTTTTTATTTTTGGAATATGAATGATATTATTTTTGTTTTTTGTCATATTAGTGTTTGATTTGTTATTGATGAATTATTTATTGTAATGGAATTGTTGTTTAATGTAATATAATATTATCTTTTGTTAATAGTTATATTTATTGAATTATTTTATATTTATTTTTGTATATTAATTTAATGGAACTGATTATCAAAGATATTGATTTTTAATGGAATGAATGTGTAACCTAGTGTTATGATTATAAGTATGGTTTATATAGGGATTGAGCTAGGGTTTTTAGGTCTTTCTGTTGGACTAGTCATGCAACCAACCAATATTGAGGCTAGTTCTTACACTTGTGTGTGTTGGTTCGGCCATAGAAAGAAAAAGGGAAGAGCAAGAGAAATTTTAAGGAGCCTTGGTGCATGAATTTCTAGCTAAGATTCATGTGTTAGTCAGTTGAGAGTCAAGGTGTGTAAGAATCACATGGGAAATTCTAACTTGAGGAAATGTGCATGAGAATGACACTCTCATGTGTCACTATCCATCACATGCATGGAAAATTCAAATAAGATGCCTTTGATTTAATTTCAAGACTCATGGTGCATTTGGTTTAGGTTTAGGCGTCCATATGTATAGGGGAGGGATATGAATGAAAATTTTCACTTAAGAATATAAGATGGACGATAACTAAAGTTTACACGAAAAGATTCCGAGTTTTTGGGGTTTCGTTAGGTCAAAAACGCGAAAAACGCAATTTAAACGTTAAAGCGTAAAAGTAAATATCAAAAGTGATCGTAAACTATGAAACACTTAGAAAAGATAAAGTAACTCTTATAATATCTAAATTAATAAATATCCAATGTCGGAACGCTTCCGATGACGTTTTTTAGATTTACGCGGGTTTACTTCCCGGTAAACTGCCATATTCAAACGTAACGTATAAAAGTCAAAAATAATTGTCGAAAAAGTTTAAAACATTGACTTGAAAATCTTGGAGTGTGACATTCTTCCCCCATTAGAGAAGCTTTGTCCTCAAAGCTTAAGACATGGACTAAGGGTTAACAAAAAAGTGAGGGTACTTTTTCTTCATTTGGTCGTCGCGCTCCCAAGTAAACTCGGGCCCTCGTCTCGAATTATAACGGACCTTCACGATTGGAATGCGGATTTGATTTAGCCGTTTAACTTATCGATCCATAATTTTAACTGGTTCCTTAATGAAATTAAGCTTGTCATCAATCTGGATTTCATCCAATGGAATAGCTGGAGGTTCATCTACGAAACACTTCCTCAAATTGGAAACATGAAAAGTGCTATGAACTTGGCTTAATTGCTCTGGGAGTTCAAGTCGATAAGCAAGCATTCCCACTTTAGCAAGAATCTTGAAAGATCTAATATAACCCGGGTTCAGCTTTCCTCGTTTGCTGAAACGTATCACTCCTTCCCAAGGTAATGCCTTTAACTTGCCCTTACCTCCAATTTGAAATTCTAAGTGTTTGCGTCTCATGCCCGCATAATTCTTTTAATGATCACGATTACTTAAATCGTGTCGTAATTGCTTGTTGTCTTTGGTAGTCTTGTGATAAAATCTATGACTATATTTTCCCATTTCCAAAGGGGTATTTCTGGTTGTACTAGTAAACCGGATGGCTTCTAGTAATCGTCCCTCATTTTTAGACACGTCAAGCACTTGTTGACATAGGTGGTGATGCATGCTTCGATATCGGGCCATTGTTACTACCACTTAAGATTATGATATATCTTATCCGATTCTAGGGTGGATGAAATAGTTAGGTTTGTGTGACTCATGCTGGACTAATTCTCCTAAGTCTCTAATGCGTAGTAACCAACTCCTCCTCCTAATGCAGAGAGTTCCATCAAGACGGTTCTCAAACTCTTTGTCCATACCATGAAGGTTTTCATCTTTAACGTTCTCTTTCTTAAGAGTTTCTACTCGTGCCTCATGAATCTGTGGCGGTAGGTTTGAATTAATGGTCATCACTAAGGCTCTCAACTTGAGAGGCTTAGCTCGTTCATTTCTGCTTAGAGCACCTGCCGCAACGCTTGCTTTTCTAGGGTGATATCGAATCTTACCATCGAAATCACTGAGCAATCTTAACAATCTACGTGGTTTCATGTTTAATTCCTTTTGATCTAGAATGTGTTGTAATCTCTTATGGTTTGTAAACATGGTATGCTTTATGCCATCCAGGCAGTGTTCCCAAATCTTGAAACTAAACACTATTTCTCCTAATTCTAGGTCGTGTGTCGAGTAGTTCTTCTAATAAACTTTTAGTTGTCGGGAGTCATAAACTATCACCTTCTCCTTCTGCATCATTATTGTACCTAATCCATTATGCGAGGCGTTATTTTAAACCTTGAAGCTTTTTTTCCGTCGGGTAATGCTTAAATCGGTGCACTACAAAGTTCCTACATTAACAGTTGAAAGGCTTCCTCTTCTTTCTCTTCCCATTCGTATTTCACATTTTTCTGAGTTAGTTTGCCTTAGAGGTTTCTCTATCCTAAAGAACCCTTTGATAAATCGTTGGTAATAACCATAAAGACCTAAGAATTTTCGTATCTTCGTTAGAGTCGTAGACGTTGCCTAATCCTTGCTTGACTCAATCTTGGCGGAATCAACGTGAATCTCTTGACTATCAACACGTGGCCAAGAAATTGCACTTTTGGGAGCCAGAATTCGCACTTAGAGAATTTGGCGTACAATTCCTTATTATTAAGCAATCCCAAGATAAGCCTAAGGTGTTCCTTGTACGTTTCTGCTTGAGTAAATCGAGATATCATCGATGAATACTATCACAACTTATCTAAGTGCGGTTTGCACACTCGATTCATGAGATCCATGAATACCCCTAGTGTGTTGATCAAACCAAATGGCATGACCTGAAACTTGAATTGTTCATAACGGGTCCTAAATGCAGTCTTAGAATATCCTTTTCTCGAACTCCTATTAGTGGTCACTAGTCCTTAGGTCGATTTTCGAGTAAACGCTAGATCCTCATAGTTGATCAAAATGATCACCTATACTAGGTAACGATAATGGTTCTTCACGGTTAGTTTGTTCAATTCTCGACTGTCGGTGTACATCTTGAAGGATCCATCCTTCTTTTTGACGAACAATATCGGAGCTCCCCAGGGTGAGGAACTCGGTCTTATAAATCCTTTTGAGTATACGACATACTATGCCAAAGACGGTCAACTCTCTTTCTCTCAACACATAACATGCCTTCGAGTCTCAAGTTATCCCGCTCCAACATATCAATCTAATCAAACAACTCTACTTACTAGCAACTATCGATGCATATCCATCACTCCTATTGCTTCGAATCGTTAAAGTTTCATCATCTAAAGGTATACGAACAATCTTTTTATCACAAATGATCATGGCGTGGTACCTTGTCAACCAATTCACACCAATGATAACGTCGAAACTACCAGGTTCTATGGGTATTAAGTCTATCTTGAATAGATGATTCGGAAAACTCAGTATACAATCTCAAATGATAGTACCAACGTCTAGATTCTTTCCGTCGGCTAACTCAACAGGGTATTTAGTGTCTACGGTAGATGGGACGATGCCACTTAAAGAGCCAAACTCAGCGGAGGTGAGGCTTCTATCAACTAGGTTCCATGCACTTGCAATAATTACGTCCTTTGCTTTAACTTCAGGTCCATCAAAAGTTTTGTCGGTACATGAATCTCATAATTTACGTGATTCTAACTCACGAAAAGGTAAGTATATTGAAGGAAATCTCCTAGTTCTCTTGGTTATAATCCAATTAGAGTGATAAGTCTGTTACGTTCTAAGTTCTTACAATCCATAATTATCGTGACTACGAGGTGTAGGATTCGGTCTCTCGGCTAAGGGTATGGTGTTTCTATATGCTAAGGTTTGAGAAAAATTTGCTTAGTTATGACGCTTACGAATATGAATACGAATACACGTGACCGACACGACTCACGAATACGCACGCAAAATATTAATAAAGCACGAGTTCGATATAATCCCGTTGACAATGTAGAGAAAAGAAAGAAAATAAAAATGGAAAGTAAGGGTAAATTGACAAAATTTTATGGTGACTACTCCCAGCATAGCATGGTCCTTCCTGAATTATACATAGGTGATCAGGCTATGTGTAATTAAGGACTAACGATGCAATGTTCATTTCGTCAAAACTAGTGTTATGTTTCTCAAAGTTACATGGTATATACAATATGGTTTATAAGATAGCGAAACAGTTCGTAAAAACAAAGACAAGATAGTTTATATAGCGACACAAAACATTTTGTAAAGTAACGTAAAATAGCTCAAGAGGTGATATCAAAATAGTTTACGAGAAAGTCACTTGACGGTTTATAACGTAACAGTAAGGGGGTTCATAATATGGTATCAAATAGTTTACGAGTTGACAACCCAAAAATTTATAAAGTGACAACGTAATAGTTTGTAGAAGACACGAAGTAGTTCATAAGATGACGACGACATAGTTTATAATTTGACAGCGAAATAGTTTTTAAAACGACAACGAATTAATTCATGAGGTGACAATGAAACGGTTTGTAAAATGACTGCAAAGTAGTTTATAATAGGGTAGCAAAAGAGTTTATAAATAACTGCAAAATAGGTTATAAGATGGAAACAAATTAGTTCATTAAATGATAGCCAGATAAGCTATAAGGTAATAGTAGGATAATTATAGGAGATTGACAAAACGGTTTATAGAATGATATCAAAATAGTTTAAAAGGTGTTAGCGAAATGGTTTATAAAATAGTGGCAAAAGAGTTTATGAACGACGACAAAATGGGTTAAAAGATAAAGACAAGTTAGTTTGAAAAGTGATTGTGAAAGTAGTTATGAGATGGCACTAGAACAGTTTATAAAACAACGGTGAAACAGTTTATGTTAATGAAGTAGTTTATAAGATTCCCACAAAAATGGTTTATAGGATGACAGGAAAACGGTTTATATAAAATACTAGCGGAATGGTTTATAAGATAATAGCAAAATGGTTTGGAAGGCGCTAGTGGAACGTCTTATATTAATGATAGCAAAATAGTTTATAGGGTGACGACGTAACAATTTATAAGATGGTAACAAAATGCTTTTATAGAATGATCGTAAAATGGTTAATAGGCTGTCAGCAAAATGGTTTGCAGACTGATGGTAAAGTAGTTTATAAAATAGTTTATGAGGTGACACTAGAATGGTTTATAAATGATAGTGAAATGGGTTGTAAGACGGTAATATATTTGAGGAGTATCTTACATAAATTATTTGAGAATTGAAGTGTAACTAACGAAATCGCCATGACACAAAATGAACAGAGGGTTTAGAAACATCCACTCAATACACGAAATTTATAGGGAAGTACTAGTGTAAAACTCTTAGGGGTTACGGTCCAAGTCTATTTAGGTTCTACTAGGCACGATAGGAAATCTCTCTTTAAGTATCAACATTATCTTTGACGACCTTGGAGTTCTCGCGAGCTTTTACTTTCTAAATACGGTTCGCACGGTTCGGATTTTGACAATCACTCTTGTAATGTCCTGATTTTCCACACTCATAATAGGTATTTCAGGTTTCTAATTTGCCACTGCGGCCTCTAAGTTGTTATTAAAACGGGTTTCCTACAATCTCTACTCGTATGGCCAACTCTCTTGTAGTTATTGCACTCCACAGTGCACGGTTCAGTGAGGCGCAACTTACGTTCGTTGTAGAAGGGTAACTTTTCTACATATCCAATTTTGTTATTTGGTCTAGCAGTGTAAGCTCTCGCGACCTTTTGTCGTTTATCTTGTTGTTGGCATTCCTTGCCACCTTGACTTTCTAACGTACATCATGAGTCACACGGGTTTGCCTCATAAACAACAATAGCTTTAATAGCATTAGCAATTCGTTGGGTTATAATACACTTGATTAGGGGTGAGCATACCGGACCGTCGACCGGACCGGACCGACCGGACCGAAGGTATTTCAGTCCGGTCCGCGGTCCGGTATTTTGGACCAATTCGGTCCTCAGTCCGGTCCGGTCCGACCAAAAACCCGATGATAATGCCGTGTAGGACCGGACCGGACCGAAGACCGACCCAGATCCGGACCGTACCATTTCGGTCCGATCCGCGGTCCGGCAATATGGACCATTTCGGTCCTCGGTCCGGTCTGGTCTTGGCCGGTCCGGTCTTGAACATATGCTCACCCCTACTACAGATTACAATGACAACTGAAGAGCTACCACTATTGCAAGTCAAAGATCATTTTCGACCCAAACTGTCTACAATAACATTCCAAAAGCCGCCAACAAGAATAACAAAATAACATCTTTCCATCACCAATGAATATGCACTCATCTGAAGATACCCAGTATCATGTTTTACTTCCTGCCACCGGTTCCAATGCGAGGTTTGCCTTTAACTTCAGTCTCCTGCCATATTTACAACCAGTTAATAACTTACGATTTGGCATAAA
Organism: Tanacetum coccineum; assembly: GCA_026074375.1. NCBI lineage: Eukaryota > Viridiplantae > Streptophyta > Magnoliopsida > Asterales > Asteraceae > Tanacetum > Tanacetum coccineum. The sequence continues at coordinate 17,641 of BQNB010072870.1, forward strand.
GAAAGAGGTTAAATGAAAAGACTTAAATATCTCAGACCTGAGGCAAATGGTGGTACCCCAATGTATCTTGGCACTCGTACCTTATTGGACCTAGAAATACATGCTTAAACGTCAATACAAGTTGGTGAATTCATAGTTTATGTAAAATCAATTGAGGACACCGCAAGATTTCTAAGTGTATGATTAAGCAAAACTGATGCAAAAACATTCATAAAAGTACACTTACGTTTTACTAAGCTATGACACTGAAGCTCGACATGTATGATTGCATTAAATTACCAAACATTGCCCGTGATGAGGTTCTACCGAACATCCCAAATCCGATTGGTATAAGTTTGTTGTCCGGCAACAGGCAAGTGAGCATACTTCACCCAAACGGGGATGTCAATCCCAAATGAATCTATTTATAAAATTGCAATATAGTAATTGACGTTCATGATAAGGGTCAGTGGGTTAATTTCCACTACTTAGGCAACCACGTAATTCATAATTAAATTGTACACTTGCGTCTTCATTTGTAAAACTAAAGATGTTCTCACCCCATAAGTATGTAAAATCATTTAAAATAATTGTAACATGGGGCTATGAACTCACCTTAGTAAATAGTCCTTGAAATGATAATTTTATCTAGAATGGCAATGAATCACACGTAAATACCTAAGTAGATAAGGTCAGTTTAGTCTACAAGTTTAGGCCTAACGATCTTAATGGCATATACTTCAACAAATTGAAGGTTTTGTATCATACTGTTATCACTTGTGTGGTGGTGCACATGTTTATTGTATTTGTCTTGACTTGATGGCTCTTGGGAAGGTATTACGATTACACACGTTCTAGTATATGTAATAATAGTGGCTATATTTAATATTCGTATTTATTTAGTCGTGTTTAACTCGTATATTTTCGGAACAATATATAAACTCGTACGTTTTGTTAAGTGGTTATTAATATTACTTTGTTCATGAAATACACATCTATGTTTCTTATATTTTCATAAACAGTCTTATGTTTATGATAATTATAGTATTTATCCTACTTAACCCGGGTTTCCACATTTTACACTTTTAGTCCTTCACTTTACTAACAAGTTACACTTTAGGTCTTATGTCTCAAACAGTCCCTTTAAGTTTCAGAAGCTACAAAAACAGTCCCTAAAGCTTTATAAATCTAGTTTTGACTGTTTTAACCTTTAGGTTTGAAATTTAACACTTTTAGCCCCCTTAATTTGTAAAAAATCGCATTTTAAACCCAATTAAGATCTAACAAGTGATAATAGGTTTTATTAACTCCAATAAGCTACACAAGCTGTTGGCAGCTTATAAATAAGCTCAGATGACTTATTTGAGCTTTTTGGGCTTTATGCGTCTTAAAGACCCAATAAGCAAACAAAGGGTCCATTTAGGATTACTAATAAGTTACATAAGCTCTCTATTTTGACTTATTTATCTTATTATGAAAACTGTTTGGCTGGAAATAAGCTCAATGAGCGTATTTGAGCTTCGTTGGGCTCGTGAGCACAATATACTCTAGTCCAAATGGTACACAAAGGTTTCTCCTATGATTCCTCTTATTTTCTTATCTCATTAAGCACTAAAGGGATTCTGTTTAAGCTATTTTTATCTTGTGGCTTATTCAATAAGTCGTTAAGCTCATTAATGGGCTTTTTGGGCCTGATATGAGATCGAATAGTATTTTAAGTGTTTGGGATTGATCCATTTAGGTCCATTAGTTTTTCTAGGTTCATAATAAGCTTACTGAAACGCCTCTTAAGCTCACAAATAAGATGTCTAAGCTTATTTGTGGCTTATGGGCTTTCGTTGGTCACGGACTTGGCTAACAAGCAACGCTATGGGTTCCGGTTTGGTTTACCTTTTATGTTAGGGTTCCTATAAGTTTAATAAGCACACTAGACCTCTCCATAAGCTCGAGGGTGCTTATTATAAATTGTGGGCCCATAGGTTGGTTGTTAGGGCATGTTTGGTTCAATACGTGGGCTAGTGGCCTTAAGCACTTTAAGGGTTTCTTTTCATGCATGTCTTTCTATTCATGGGTTCAATAAGTCATTAGCCCATCAATAAGCTTGAATGAGCTTAATAATAAGCTACGGGTCCCCTACTAACGGGTTGTTGGGCCCATTAATGTCCGTTAATGGACTGTTTGGCCCAACAAGGCCCATTAATAGTCCATTCATCCTCCTAGCAATATATATGATTTGGTAATAGTTCTAGTAGCCAAACTAAGTTTGTTTAGCTTATATAAGGGTTGTGTTCATCACATGCATGCGTTAAATAAGGTCGTACACTCCTCCCTAAGCCTCGCCATTATGATTTCAAGAAAATTTTATGTATAGATTTCATGAAATTTGTTTGTAAGAGTTCTTGTTCATGTTGGTGTTCACATTTGCATCTAAACGAACATGTTTAAGCTCTTGCTTGTCTCATTAAAATCTCTAACATATTCGTATTGTAATTCTAGAACCCCAAAGGTCAAAGTAAGTATGTTTATGTACGAGTGCCACGCATGGGTGAACCATGCGTGTGTTCACGCCCTGAAACTTGTTAATCACATATTTAACGTGACCTACACGACTAGACATCAAGTAAAAATTATAATACGAAGTGTATAAGCTTGAACGTGACTTACAAAGAGTCCTAGTGATTGGTTCGAGTGTTCGCGAGTAGTATGGCAACCCAAATGTGTTTTACACGATCGAATAACCAAACCTAGCTTCAAAGCTCATACAAATACCCAACCTTGGCTCGTGGTTCTTCTTATGACCTTGTATGAAAAGCCCTAGTGTTATTTGTTGGTTCGAAGGAAAATATATGAAGGTGTTTGGTTGCGTCTTATGACCCGAGACAAGAGAGAAAGACAATGTTTTATTTGTTTGAGAGAGTTTAGTGTGTGTGAGTTTTCAAGAGTGCTAAATCTCAAGTGAACATGGTATATATATGGTTAGGATCTAGTTAGGTTTTCTTGTCCCCAAAACTAAACCAAACTGAGCCCTAATCGGTGGTTTTGAGGTTTTTAGTTAGTTTCCCATGGTTTTCTTAATACCTTTGCTAGTACATTCTTTAATTACATGATCTAGGTACAAGATTTACTAGGATTTAGGAAAGATCTTAAGGTTTGTGTATGCTTATATGTTGTCGCGGGTATCCAAGAAAGAAACAAGGATCCAAAGAGCTCAATTGGTTATTACCCAATGTGTAATAGATTAGTGGAGACATTAAGTACTAGTCTTAATTAATCTCTTGTTGTACAAGTACTTTGTATAAGATTTTTAAGGATTTTCTAGGTGACTTTGTGTATGGGACGTGTAGAATCAAAGGAAAAGGGAAGTTTTTAAGATCTTGCTAGCATTATACAAGTACAAGGTTTAATTAAGAGGTAATTGTACAAATGTGTAAGTATCCATATGTTTTAAGGTTGTTGTTTACCTACATTCGGCCATAATGGCTTAATAACACAAGAATTGATTAAATTTTGTGTTTAAGGTTTAAAAATGGGTATTGGTTTGAGTCTAGGTATTTCCGGGGTGTGTCTAAATGTATTTTATTGCGAAACGTAAGCCTTTTACGTGACCAATAAAAATAAAATACGCAAATTTAATAATTATCTTCTTAATAATTATATAATACCTGTTTGACGAATAATAATTTTTTGGTGTCCGTTTCGTTGAATGTTTATTTCTTAGTTACGCGATTTTTTCTCTAAATAGTAAAATTAAATTATTTACGCGTATCGGACCAAAATAAATAGTGACGAATAATAAGAGTCGTAAAAATGACCTGAAATGTGAGATAATGTTTACAGTACTCTTATGATGTCTGAGAACGGTTAGAGACCATTTGTGCAACTCTTTAATGTCCTGGGGGAGATAGTTTATTATTTATATTATATAAATAACTTTTATATAAAACCAACAAGAAAATCTACGTAAGGCAAAATAAACGTAATATAATTATGGAAATGTATTATACTTAATACTCGTTTACTTATCGATAGTAATTATATACGTAAGCAAGTAAACACGTAGGATCACATACTAGTTATAGACCAGACCTAGATATACTACCTGGTTCTCTATAACCTTGGCTCTGGATACCAATTTGTCACACCCCCAAACGAGGCCTAGACGGAAAACACATGTCTGGGGGCCTGACGTCATAAGACACATCACACAAGGTACGTTTAAAAATCCAACATCGTTGCATTGATTAAAATAGTTAAAGTTTTACATAGGCCCAACGATGATATGCGAAAGTGAATAAAAGGTTTTAAAGTTTGACAACGATGTTAACATAGATAATAATAATTCTTTAAAATCGGTCCAATGCAAGGCAACACCAACAAGCAAGTAAAGACATCCATAGCTAAGCACATGAGAAAAACATGCTAAAACTGTCAACATAAAGTTGAGTGAATTCATAGGTTTGAATTTAGTATTAAAAGTGGACCACAAGTTCACAGTACGCACGTGACAGTTATAACAGATACAACTTCACATAAAAAGCATTTACGTTTGCACTAAGCTCATGACACCGAAGCTCAATTTAAAAGGAAGCATTTTATATGCCAAATAGTATTCCACGCCCTAAAGGTATCTGACTAGGATCACCTATTGACATTCTGACATGGTATATATCCGTTTGTTCGGACCTCTGAAACTAGTAAGCGCTACTTACCCGGATAGGGATAATTACTCCCAATAGATCTATTTACAACATTCGCGCTCACATAACCAGTACGGTCGGTTAAGCAATTGACGGTTCATGATAATTCGGGCATTAGTGGTCTATTTGCTACTTAGGCAACACGTAATCTGGAAAAGGAAACGTAAAGTAACTGTGTCCATAGTTTGAAAACAAGCAATGTTTCTCACCCCAAAACAATAAAGTAAAAGTAGTAAAACATGGGGCTATGAACTCACCTTAGCAAGATGAGCAAATGATAATTCACGCAAGAAAAAGATGATATATAAATCTAGCCGCGACCTAGAATAATAACGCGTCTTAGAAACACGGAAAGTATGCCAAGAAATGCACAATATGTTCAACACCAAAATACATCCATGTGTGTTTGCTTTAGTTTTATTATCAAATCATGACGAAATAAAATCATATAGTTTTTCGTTAAGTTTCGGCGTTTAACCAAAAATTACTATTTTTAGAAAGTTTCTATTTTAGGAAAGTTTTTAGTTTCAAAACGTTAATACCGTCCCCTATATTTATTAAGTTTCCATATTTTCAAAACGCACTTACTAGCCTTAATCACTTAACTTGTATGTCTGTTACGCTAAATATTTACCAAACTTATTATTTTTAGTAACTTTCTCGCTTTTCCTAAAATATGTTAACGACGTCTTTAAATGATACTAATCAATAGGTATGTGTTACTATATGTTTCGCTAGTGTTTAGAAAGTCCAAAAATGTACGAAAACTCATTTTACTATTCACTTGGTTTTGCCAAAAAATGTTTCAAGTTTTATTTGACTATAACTTGGCCGTTATAAGTCCGATTTTAATGTGCGATATATGAAAAACTATATATTCGAAACAAGCTCTTCAAAAACTACTTTTACGCCTAATGAAAACATTTTTAGGTCGACCAAAACCTAAAAACCATTTCGCATCAACAAGCACTTTTTGTCAAAAACGCAACCAAAATCCACCTAAACTTCACAATAGTGCCTAATCTAGCCTAATCTCCATTCACAACTAATCCACAACAAAACCACACCTAAATCTAACCTAATCCCTACATTTCTATTGTTGCAACACTCATCCACTCTCATCTCATCGAGAACATAGTATTTAACTAGTGAAATGAAGTAGCATCATTATTTATAAAATCTTGCTTTAAAATCTAAAAAAAAACACAACATATGGATGTATGGATCTTTGAACAAAAAGAGAACATAAGCAAAGCCACAACGCAAGATCCAAGATTACTTACAAGAATGAAGGAACAAGAAGTGCAATAACACAGATCTATACCCAAAATCACTAGATCTGAAAAACCCCAATAATAACCAAACCCTAATTTGTAGATCTTTGAAGCAATCCCTTAAATCATAGAACCATTACTTGCAAAGCACCTTGATGTACTTAGAAGTGAAGCTTTGTCTGCTTGGATTATAACAAGAAAACAATGAAAAATGGGAACCCTATAAGGTTGTTAGTTGGTGTGGGTTTCAAAATCGAAAGAGGAGAGAAAGAAATTTTTGAAGGCTTGAAAGTGAATATGAAACCTTAATTATGATATGTGATGGTTTTAGAAGTTAGTTTAGTTATCAGGCCCAAGAGCTGGGTTTTGGGACTTGTCATGTAGAGTATAGTTACCAACACACACCAAAAAGTGTGTGTGTGTGGTTCGCAATAGCAAGCCATAGGACCAGTGGTTCAAAAAATTTTGATCAAGGTTCATGAATTTATGTTCTTAATTTGAATTTTAAGTCAAATGGAGTCAAAGGGTGCAAGTAATCACATGGTGTTGTCAAACTTGAGAAATTGTGCATGAGAAGGACTCTTTCATGTGTCACTTTCACCCACATGCATGAGAAGTTTAAGAAAAGATGCAATTTAATTAATTTCAAGGCTTATGGTGCATTTGGTTTGGGTTTAGGCGTCCAAAATATATCAAGAGAAGAGGGAGAACAAAATTCTTGACTTATGAATATGAGATGAACGATAACTAAAGTTTACACGAAAAGATTTTGAGTTTCCGGGGTTCTGTTAGGTCAAAAACGCGAAAAACACAATTTAAACGTTAAGACGAAAAAATAAATACCGAGAGTGATCATAAACTACGAAACACTTAGAAAAGATAAAATAACTGATATAATATCTAAACTTATCAAAATCCAAAGTCAGAACGCGTCTGATGATGTTTTTCAGATTTACGCGGGTTAACTTCCCGGTAAACTGCCGGATTTAAATGTAACGTATAAAAATAAAAAATAATGATCCGAAAAGTTTAAAATATTGACTGGAATTTCTCGGGGTGTGACAGCTACTTTCTTCCCAAGCACCTCCATCACCACCTTTGCTCACCAAGTTTGCAAAATCACCTCCTTGTCACCCCTTTCTTGTTGCGGCTACACCAACACCACACAACCCTTCCACCTTGCATTGCTAGCTTTCTAGACCTCAAGACTCATCCTATGGCTGCCTTAGTCACCACTCTACATCCCTTGGTCCTTACTCCAAGCCAAAGACTTGGCCTCCAAGGTGTTTCGCACCTATAAATAACCATAACTTTTACCATTTCAAATCACACCTCAAAAACTCATCACCACTCAAATGGAGTTCTAAATCAGACCAAGGAGTATCAAGTAAGGTCCCTAAGATTAGAATAGAAGCTAAGAATCAAGAGAAGGAAGGTCTTGAAGTCGTTTCTAGGCCTACGAACCCAAAAACCCTCATTCGACCCATTTTAGCTCAAGTAAGCTCAAAATCTTGTTCAATAAGCTCATATTCTGTTTTAGATCTTTCATAAGGTTTGTTAGATCATATATAAACTCTTGTTTGAAGCCTTGAATCCTCAAACCCATGTGTTTTTGACTAAAACCCTAAAAACGACCCGTTTTGATTTTCTAGCTAACGAATCCTTTTTCTAAACTTTTGTTACGTTAAAACATCTTATTTTTGCTTATTCTAATAAGCTATAACCTGCAAATATCATTTGGAACCCTAAAATAAGCTTGCATGGCTTTTTGGACTTAATTTGCAAATATTTTCATGCATAGGGGTATATATCGTAACTTTCTGAAATTTATAACTAGAGGGGCTAAAAATGTCATTTTCCTAAAGTTATAACTATAAGGACCTATCTTGCCAAGTTTCAAAGTTAAAGGTTTAAATTATATATACTTTATATATAAAGGACTAAACTTGTAAAAGTTTATAAATCGAGGGTATATATTGCCATTTTTGCAAACTTAAAAATATAAAATATAATATTTTTATATAAATTATAAAAATATATATTAATATTATAAAACTCAATTTTATTAAAACCCAATACATTTATCGCTATTAATCAACGATCGACGCATTATAAAACAATTACGTTATATAATTATCGTAATTTATCATCGACTAGCTTTTGAAGAAACTTAAAATCTTATCGTATCACGTTACTAGGGAATTTCATGTGAGGGGTTCCATTTGGGTATTTGTTTTGACGAGTTTGCTGGGTTTACGATTTAAAGTGCCCTGACTCCTCAAACGATACTACATGGCCTCTGGATTATGATAGCCCGAACAGTGATACAATATTTCCATAAATTAATAAATCAAAGTAATACGTTAAACTTTATGAAGTTTTGAAACATAAACCATCACACTAAGACTTGACATATTACCCCAGGTTGCGTGACGTAGCTGTTACTTTCACTTGATATACTTTTGCCATCAATCAGATTTTCCCTGTTAAGGTGAGTTCTCTTTGACTCGCTTTTTAAATTCTTTCTAATGTTTTCAATAAACCCGCCGACATCACTTCCGTACGTTCAAAAGGTACTCCACCCCACAATCAAGGGGTTCATTCTAGGGGTTTCAGGGGGATACATGCTATAAACCATGAATACGAGTGTTTTTCTAACTGTATGCTATCCTGATATATTATTGCCTAAGTCCTTACTTTTGCCATTAAGACCCCACTATCATGAACCGTTAATTACTTTTCGGAGTAAGCGTGAATGCTGTGAATAGATCTATTTGGGACTGAACTCCCCGTTGTTGTACCTATACATTATGGTAACCAAATGCACTTCATTTGAATCACTATGCGGGTGTTTAGCAAAGGCACCCGTTGGGGTAACTTCTTGTGATTATTGATTATCTCAAGGTCTTGGTGTCATGAGCTTAGGGAAATAATAATGTTTTCCATAATAATGTTGTACTATTGCAAATTATTTAAATTATGGTGTATAACAACTAACCCCACTGTTATGGATGACTTGTATTCAAATGTTTTAACATAAACCTGTATGAATTTCTACTCAACCAATTGTATTGACCTTGGTAGCATGTTTATCTTGGGTAATCTGAGCATCTTTATGGCTACTGAGTGGAAGGGGCTGAAGATGGCTAAACTGTTATCATTTAAACTTTATGTTTTCATGTAGATTTTGGGACCTCTGTTTGTAAAAACTCTGATGAAATAATGAATGATAACTAAATTTTCTGAAAACGTCTCTTTACGATTCGTTTTCTATGATTATGATTGTTGTATTATAAAATAATACCCCAGATTAGCTTCCGCTGCTATATATGTCAAAATGGGGGTGTTATAATTATGTTCATCAAGTACGTGTATTAGACCTTCAACAATCTCAGGGTTTAGTGTGTCTTCATTTCGTCCTTTGAAATTCCGCATTCTGTTAGTAACTTCCTCTTGTGTGTCATAAATATACAGCTAGAGAAATCTTAGATGGTGACCTTCTTCTGGGCAGAGCAACCCAATCTAGTGATAAATTTAACTAGAAACTTTGAAAACATAAGGTCCTCTTCCCTTGTTCCCCGAACGATGTCATTGCAAATATCTGGTTATAAGCTCTGATATGCTTCATGAAATGGCTGTTTCTTAAAAGTTGTTGAATAAAGACGGGAGGATCAGGCGGCAGAGGCATGTATATTTTCCCTCCTCCATAACATAAATGGTATTCAACTCGCTTACCATAGTCATTGCCTTTCATTCACTCATTGTACCAAAATAAACAACCACAGTGACAACACTGCTAGTCACAGCCACCTAAATCTCTATAAGACGGACTGTCTCCTGTAAAAAGAAATGAATACATTAGGTTGCTGAACGGATAATAACAGAAATTTTAAGAGATTTGTGCAATAAGAAAACGTTAAAACAAAAACTTAAAAGCTACCCTGATTTCAGGGTCGCCTTGGTACATTTCTACTAGAAGAAAGCTTTTTAGACATTGTAATTTGTAAAGGCCGCGACTGGCTTGTTTTTTGAGTCCCAAGAGTTGAACATTCGTTGATGGCAGACACTATTGACAACATAAGATATATAACTTTAACACCTGTACTATAAAGCATGTCCAAAGTATAGTGAAAAGTTATTCAGAAGAACCAAATACCTTCATTCTGTTGGAATCTACGGTCAGTAGTATGTGAATACTCTCCCCGTCTGTAATTCTGATAAGCATTTTTCGGGCTGCTGTTTGGAAAGGTTATGATTTCAGGTCTAATAATGCAGTTCGTCACATCTATATATATATATATGGATGGTTGATCGGTGCCATTATTGATGAGGAAGCAGTGTGACCCAGAAGACAATATCTCAGAAAGAGCATAAAAATGTGCAAAACTTACAAGATGAGCATATCGTGAAATAATAAAGTGAAAATTACCCTGTGTACGTATTGCGTTTAGATGAAGAGTTTCTTCTAGTGAAGCTGTTATTAAAGGGCTTTCATCACTTCTAGTGAACGAACACTCAATAGACCTTGGTGTTGATACAATATGTAGACACCCTCTTTTGTCAACATTAGAAATTGAAACCTCGTCGGTAATAGCCGCTGTGAACAAAATCAGATATATAAACTCAACACCGTTACACTGATTTGTACCTGAAGTATATATTATTGAATATAAAATAAAAGGTGCATAGAAGATATGGTAACCTGCATTTTCAACAGATCTGGTTTGAATCCCTTGATCCTCTGTGCGGTGTCGATTATCTGAAAGAACAAAAATCAAAGAATGTTGGTATCAAACTGGAAAACATAACATATTGAAACTTTGGGTTGCTAGCAGTTGATATTAACCACCAACAATACAAACCTGCGTGGCTCATGTAGTTTGATCCAACGCTGTTCAAACGTATATTTCTAAAACGATCAAAAATCCTTAAAACATGCACCATAGTTGTATCTACCATGTCATGGCTTCTAGTTGACAAACGCATCCTAACATTTCCATCAATTTTGAGAGTTTGAACATCTGCAGACCTTGGTGTTGATACAATATACAGACACCCTTTTTTGTCAACATTATAGATTGAAACATCGTCGGTAATAGCTGATTTGCAAAAAATCAGGTATATAAACTCAACACCGTTACACTGATTTGTACCTGAAGTATAGATTGTTGAATATAAAATAAAAGGTGCATAGAAGATATGGTAACCTCCATTTTCAATAAATTCAGTTTGAATCTCTTGATCCTTCATGCGGTGCCGATTATCTGAAAAACAGAAATCAAAGAATGTTGGTATGAAACTGGAAAACATAACATATTGCAACTTTTGGTTGCTAACAGTTGATATTAACCACTAACAATACAAACTTGTGTGGCTCATGTAGTTTGATCTAAGGCTGTTCAAACACATATTTCTAAAACGATCAAAAATCATTAAAACATGCACCATAGTTGTATCTACCATGTCATGGCTTCCAGTTGACAAACGCGTCCTAACATTTCCATTAATTCCGAGAGTTTAATCATCTGTAGATGGCGCTTCGTGTCTGTCAACACTTTCTTCAGAAGTAGGTATGTTTTCTTTTATGGAACCACCATTATATTCATTACCATCTGCTGTGTCAAAGAAGAATACTAAACATCAAAATTTCACCAAGGAAACCAAAGACCAGCAATATACGTGTGCAAACAATAATGTTTTACCTATGATATTAGAAAATCCTGGGCCACAAGAAATCAAAACATTCTTCTTCACATGGTTGATCATCATTTGGGTTTATGTAGTCTCTGGAACTCATGATGTCATTTAAAAGTCCAAAATACCAATATCAATGTTCACAACACAATTTACAGGATACCCATGGAATCGAGGAAGAAGAAGTAGGAAATTTTGAATACGAAGCCAAATAACCTTCAATCTAGGAACTAAAAGTCAAAGGCTTGCCTAAATTGAAGAACCCACAAATTCTTTAGTGTAAACCCCCGTATTTAAGGTCACTACTATTTCTAATCTCATAATTAATTTATAAATTTTAAACAAGTTACTTTTATTTACATTTAGACATTTTATTGAAATCGTCGTTTTAATTAATTACGAGCTATGCTTAAAACAATTATCCGTCTTGAACCGTACGTAAATTAAACTTTTCAGAAAAGTATTCCGTTTAATGTAGAATTATTTTTATCATATTCGTTTTTACCTCGTGGTTTCGCCTTAACTCTCGTTTTATTTTACGTTAATACCCGTTAGCCTCAAAACTACCTACCTATCTTAAAATTTATACACTAAACACTAGAAATAACAAAGTTTTAAAACTTAAAATCTAACACCACCACCTCATTTGAGGCGTGGCATGATGAGGTGCAAGGACTAAGACAAGTGTCTTAGTCCCTTGCATGCATACCTTATACAAACCAAGGTGCCATTTATTTCTCCCATTGTTTACCAAATTTCACACACACCTTTTGCTTTCCCTCCTCCTTGCCGTGAACTAGGACACCAAGAACAACAAAGATATCAATTTTCTTCAATCACAAATAATACTAGTTAAACCATAACTCTTGTAATCCATTTCCTAATATTTAAAACCCATCAAAAATCCATCATATAACCACATTTGGGGCTGAATTAATTCAAGTTTTCATAGAGTTATTGCATGAAGAAATGATGATGTTCTAGAGGTATTGGGTAAAGATTCAAGTCTTGGTGTAAAGAAGTCCTTTTGTTTTGGGTAATCATTATAGTAAGCCATCTTTCTTACTTTTCCTAAATTTTTCTTATAAGACTATTTTGATATTATTACTTGCTATAAAAATATATATTGATGAGTATGGGATATGTTTAGGATATGTGTTGTGGCTTTGCATAAGAGTTGATTGTGTTTTAAATGAGTTAGAAATAGGTTTGGTTGGATTTTATAGAGACTGTTTTGAAACAGTAGCAAAACGTGTTGTTTTCTCAAACATTTTGGCTTAGGGTCTGTAAACAAAAGTCATGGGTGGATAGATATATGTCTTGGCATGATGTGATAGTTGGATGGTCAACCAATTATTATTATTGAGTGATATATGGTCAAAATACTAAAATGGGTCAGTTCTGGACTTCTGTTTAGAAAACGTATTAAACACCAGGTTTATGAGTTAAATGTTTGGGTTTTAAAGCATGGGTCAATACTAGACATCATAGGGAAGCTTTAGCACTTGGCCTCACATCCATTTCTATCTTAGATTAGGAGTTATGATTAAAATGGCAAAAGTAAGAAATTCAGTCAACTTTCTGTTTTGACTTAGGGTTAGTAAAAAAATTATTTATTTCCCTGGGTTGGTAAATGGTGATGAGTGATTGTTAATGTTTTGAAAACTAGACGTCAAGGGCTTTCCAGAGGGTGGATTACCTTGAGTTTATACCATGTATAGATTGGTAGAGCCCACAGCAACCAATATTCGAATAAATACATACTAGCACTAAGCATTGAGATAATTCCAGAATTGCGATTTTACGTCTTGACTAAAATGACAAATGTGTCTAGTTAATTGATACTAAAATTGGATTTGTATGCTTGGACCCGTATGTGAATATATGTTGTTGCTTGAGTAGCTTTCGTCATAAGACCCCAATCGTGAGCCGTCAACTACCTATGATGGGTAGCCGCTCATACAATTAATAGCGCTATGGGCTTGACAACCCGGTTCGGTTTTTGGGAGTTTGAATCCGGGAAAGTGAGCACTCCCAATGTACGGACATATTGTATGGAGATTTGAGTAGGTATCTGACGAAAATACCTAACCTGGGGGCATTCATTGTATTATAAATTGATTATGGATTTCGTCAATGGGATCGGTGTCGCGAGCTCAATGCAACTGTTGTTTATTAGCTTGTCTGATCAACAAGTCTATATGATGCATATGATAATTATTATGCTTGTGTTCAACTCTTTTATCAATTATCAAACCTATGAATTCACTCAACCTCGTGTTGACTTTTTAGCATGTTTCATCTCAGGTAATTGAAGTACGAAGGCTTGGAGGCACTGATGAGGAGGATTTGCGCTAAACTTTTGTCCACCATTTAAAAACCCATTCCTCATTAAAAACTTGTTTTAGTTTGGTTAAATCAAACTTATTTTATGTATGGTAACGATTTCTTGGGACTACGCTTTTGAACTCTGATAAATATGGAATGGAATGGTTGTTTGTTTTAAACGTCTCTTTGAGTCGTTCTTTATTTCTTGCGACTATTGTACTATTATTTAACACCCAAATTGTTGGTTCCGCTGCGTGTAAATTTGGGGGTGTTAAAGATTGGTATCAAGAGCCATAAGTTATAGAGAATTAGGTCGTTTTCAAAACCTAAACTATAACTTTATTTTTAAAATTTTAGCGCGCAAATTCCTCAAGATGCCGGCCAAGTCGTTCTTGCAATTACCTTCCTAGCATTATATATTGCGGGTGTATTATCACTAAGTATTTATTAATAAATACTATGATATATATGTTGAGATATATATTGATATTTAAACTTTACATATTGAAGTTTTTATCATACTTTGAAAGTCTCATATCTAATGTATTGCATACATTCTGTCGGAACCATAAAATCACTTTCACTTCATTATGATGAACAAGAAAATAAGATGAGATAAAATATGGAAGAAGTTTAGAGAGAAGTTAGAGAGAGAAAGGTAGAGAGAAGAAAAAGATGGAAGA